>PVJL010008868.1:0-62644 GCA_004026885.1 Lyroderma lyra
AGCACTTGTTATTCCTTGTCTTGTTGATAACAGCCATTCTCACAGGTGTGAGGTGGTATCTCATTGTGGTTTTGATTTGTATTTCCCTGATAGCTAATGAGGATGAGCATTTTTTCATGTTATCTGTTGGCCATTTGCATGTCTTTCTGGGAGAAGTGTCTGTCTAGGTCCTCTGCCCATTTCTTAATTTAATTGTTTATTTTTTGATTGTTGAGTTGTACAAGTTCTTTATATATTTTAGATGTTAGTCCCTTATCAGAGCCATTACTTGCAAATATTTTCTCCCATTCAGTTGAAGTAACCCCCTTTTAATGAAAACATCAATTGAAGTTCTGATCAATACTACCAACATAAATTTTAAGAACCACTTTTACCATTTAGTCTTTGCTTTCAAGAAGTGGGTTTATGTTTATGATTTCTCCATGGATGCAGGCAATTTGCAGCCCTGGATGTGTTGGAAGACATGTTTTACACCAGTTTTCAAGTTGTAACAGTCTGCAGATCAACAGCCAGAGATATAACTGAATGAGGTTGTCTTTGACCCTCATGTATTTGCACAATCAACAATGTTATACACCTGTAAAACCCAAGATAACAGCTGTTGCAGTGATTATGACTTGTCAGGGAAATGTCAAAATCATGTCCAGGCAGGTAGGCTGAGGAATAACTTCTCAGTGTCTGCCTTTCTTTGGTCATTTTTCCAGCTACTGACCTAGCTTGGACCTCTTCACCTCGCCCTGAAACTCCTGCTGAGGTTTCCAGGAATCTCCTAACTTCAGGCCTCCTATGCTTCTAACAACTTGTCATAGAGTAGCCAGATTACACTCCTCTGACCACTCTTTTGTGCATGTTGCCCCTGGTTCTAATAGCTGAACAAAATTCCAGATCTTTATCTTGGCGTCTTAGGTCCTCCTCAGGGTTGCCCCAGCCTACCATTCTGCTCTTATCGCTGAGTTGCTCTCTGAGCTCATCTCCCTGTCTCCAGCAAAGCAGTCCTCTTTGCCTCCAACTCACCTTGCTCATTCTAGATTCTGTCTCTGCTAAGAGAGGCTCCTGCCTGGCAGGGCCTGCCTGGTTCCCACAGCCATTTGTTCTATCGAAATCCTTCCCTAACTCAAGTGAAATTCTTCTGAAGACTCTGATCCCCTCAAGCTCCAACTTTTCCCTCATCCCAACATAAGCTTGATTCCACATTCATTCCCTGCTCATGTGAAGGTTTTGACTGTGATCTTTTATATATAAAGACCATGTACAAGCTCAACTACACTGTAGCAGGCGAGAGGGACCTCCTGTCATATCCCTTTATGCATTTTATAAAATGTGCCTGAGCACCTTGCATAGAACACATAGTGAATAACTGTTGGCACATGTTAAGAGGAAACTCACTACCTCTGATCCAGTAAGTTACAGTGATTTCTTTCTGGAATCCCAGAGATTCCACCTGTCCTTCTCCCATGGGCATTATCATGCCATCATCACCTAATAGGACATCCTGGAAATGTTCCATATGAATACCTAAAGAGCCTCCTCCTCCTCCTTTTCTTCCGTCTTCTCTTCCTTCTTCATAATTCCATGTCCTTCCATCCTGCAGAGGTACCATAACTTATTTAACTGTTCCCTATTGATGGTCGTTTAAGTTCTTTCCAGGATTTTGTCGGAGAAATGTGCTGCTCTGAATAATTTTGTACATCTGTGAATATTTCTGTAGGATAAGCTCCTCAAGCTAAAATTGTTCATATGAAAGGCATGTTCATTTGTAGTTTGGAAATATATTTTCTAATCGCCCTCCTTGAGGAGCTGTAACAATTATGCTCTCACCTGTAAAGTGTGAGTCATACTGAATATTTTCAAAGTATTCCATTAAGTAGAGAATCATACTTGATTAAAACATTCCTTTATTTTTGTATATTTAAGGTGTGTCCCTATTTAATAGAAAAACCCACTTCCAAAGTCCTAGAAACGGAGAACTGGATCCTTTGACTTATAAGTTGCACAGCTGCTCTGTGAAACAACAAAAACTCAAGCACCTAACTCGACTTTATAGACAGGAGCATACTCCTGAAAAGGTAAAGAAGTAACATTTCGCAAATAAAATCAAACAACTAACAAGAGGATACAGCATAGTTCAGTACAGACAATATAGATTTTAGGATCAAATGGGACAATTTTTCATTTTTCTCTTATAAGCTGTGTGACTTTGAACAAGCCACTTAACCTCCCTGAGCTATTATTTTTCCCTCTGAAAAAAGTATCCAGTAGTACATACTTTGACATGAATGATAGTGTGTGAAAAACCCATTGACTGAGTTGGTAGCCAGCTCAGGAACCACATCTGAATACTATTTCATGCCCAGTGTCCAAAGCAGTTCCTGGAATGCAGCATGTAATCGATACATACTGAAGGAATGAACCGTATTTTATCTACTTGTCCATAGGAGAGGTGACCTGTTTGAGGTCAGGTAGTACACAACCAAGAAAACTTAAAGGTAGCCGAGGGAGAGATTTTACAGGTGTAACAAGCTGCCAGTCGGGTATTCTCTCTCCATCTAACCGAAGACTTCCTAACTGTCCCCAGCTGTGCCTTATTACAAGTGAAGAGACGCCAGGAAGGTGCCTTCTGCAACCATTGCCAAGGTGTCTCTCCTCCCTTACTCGTTCATCTATCCCACACGTTTAGGTCTCTGAAGCAAAGAGACTTTGTTTTATATTTGGCCTCCGAGTCTACCTCTCAGCCTTAGATCAAACATCCAATTTCAAAATCATCCAATTTCCCACTCGATGTACCTGTCCCTTTTATGGGGATCACATTTTATTTATTTATAAAATATCCTCTGACCTCTCTCCTCCCTTCCCCACTTCTTTCTTAACTCTCTATCAGTGAAATTCTAGGACCCATATTGATTTTTCAACATCTTCTTACGTTCTCATGGCTGTGAGCCTGCAAGCCAGCTCTGTAATTTTATGGTAAGACCCAGAAAATTTAAATGACCTGCCCAAGTTTATAGAGTAAGTGGGAGCATGAGTGGATTTGAACTCAGCTCTTCAGGTTCCAGGTCCAGAGTTTGTTCAACAGTGCATTCCCTTTCGCTCCGCCCCACAAGTTCACATTTGCAGTTACATAGTTGCTCATATACTGATCCTAAGAGTCTCAGAGGGCATGACTTCATGGCAATGGCTGGGGAGCAAACCACCCCAAATTCAGAAGCTTAAAACGACTCTCACTTCCTATTCCAGCTCCTGCCCCTGCAGTTCACGTGAAGGTTGGCGAGGTGGACCTGCCGATCTCGGCTGGGTTTGTTGGCTCTTCTCTGGGTGGGCTGGACAGTGCTGTTCTAGGCTGGGCTGGGCTGGGCTGGGGCAGCTTCCTTGGGGCACTTCTGCCCCACATATCTCTCATTCCCATCCTGGGACCAGTGGGCCAGCCCAGGCATGCTCTTCGCACAGAAATAGCATAGATGCAAGAGAGCAGGTCCAGGGGTGCAAGCATGTTTCTAGCTCTCTGCTCATATCACATCTGCTAACATCCTATTGGCCAAACCAGGCATCACAGTCTGACTCAGTGGGTCATTTCTTGATCAGAAAAACTGTGAAGTCATACGGCAGAGGACAGTCATACAGGGAGGGATGAAGACTGAGGTGTTTATGCAATCTACCCAGTTTTCTAATACCAAGCTGTCCTAGACTGAGCTAATTTTTCTTCTTGCCGCCAAGGACAGGCTAGTGCTTTAACACAGGATCCCCCCTCCACAAGCTGTAGCAGGAAGGGGCACTGAAGGCCCTTCCACTGCCGGCAACTTCAGCACAAGGCTGCACGTTGGCTGCTCAGCAAGGTGAACAGAGAATGCAGGTGACAAGCCAGCACTGGCTCACACCTCCCGGCTCTGTATCCTGCTGCCTCCACCCTGACAGCTTCTTACCATGTGATTCACTGCTCCAGGGAGAGAAAAGGAATCGAGGCTATAATTTATATTGGGACAACTGCTCTGAAAAATATAAAAAGAGAGACAGTTAGGGAACCAACACTCTGGCTCAAAGGGAGTTTCATAGCAAAAGACCAGGAAACTGAACAAAGGGAGTGAAAGGATATGGGGAACTTGAAGAGTGGATAGACACCGATGGTGATGGGAGGTGGGGGAGAGATCCAAACACAGGAAAAGAAAATGAACACCACCAAGAAATCCAAAATCATCTCGGAGAAGAGCAATGGAAAGGCAAGGCCCACCACGTTTTCTGAAATTTGCTTTGCTTTCTGGACCTGCTCAAGAAATAAGACTCACACATGTTAACACCAAGTTTTCAGTGAAAACTTCTCCAAGGGAGTTCTCTCACACCCTATCCTTTCAGTTGCCAGAATAAATATGTCAGGAGGCTGATCACATATGACACGAAATCCAAACAACTGAACAAACTCGAGGAAACCCGTTTCCAGCTCAGATAACTTTATGACCATCGGTTCTCTCTCTATCTGATTGAGATTAGAAGCTCACCGTACAGAGACTTTTATAATTATACAAGTAACAATCTCCCCATACGAATATGCTATGGATGTTACATAACAATAGTAACATCATGCTCTGCAAGTTGTACTGACAAAAGCCACAAACTGCCACCTCTGAGGTTTAGAGGATAGAGGACAAAGAACTCTCCTGCCCGGTGAAAAACTTACTTAGCCGTTCTTCCCCTGGGGTTTGGACTTGCTCTCATTTTCTCTCTCAACTTGTTAAGGCATTCAAAATTTTCTTTCTTGGCCCATTTCCTCACCTATAAAAGCAGGAAGGAAAACTACATGATCATCAAGTTCCATTCTGGCACACATAAGAACTTCTGCGATTTTTCTCCACTACCCTCCCAGCTCATCATGACATCAGTGTGCTATTACTCTTTGTGCAGGTATTTAATAGCAGAGGTCGGTAGGCATAGATATTTACAATGAAAACCACAATGTAGATACGACAAGAAGAGTCTGCAAGTTAAGTTTTGCCAGTTAAAAACTGTGTGCCTTTGAGCGAGTTAGTCATCTCTTTATGCCTAGGTTTCCTCGTCTACAAAATGGGGAAATAAGAGATCCTGTTATTATTGGGTATTGTGAGATCTGAATGAGATAACTAGTGAAGCATTTAGTAAGAGACTTGGTACATAGAAAGCACTCCATAAATTTGTTTATTATTATCTGCAAATGTGATTTTGGCCACCTTTAGGATGGCAAGTTTCCTTCCACTAGGCGGTGAGTGCTGACGAAAGTTAATTATAAATGAAAAATCTTGTTTGAAAAAAAAACCAACCAAACTTTATATATTTTTTTTTGCCAAAAAAATATGTACACATTTTAAGAAAGGAAAAAACTGTATTGAGATTGTAATACTCGGGGGTTCCCTGGTGGTGTAATGGCTAGGTTTCAGCACTCTCAATGCTGTGGCCTGGGTTCAATTCCCAGCTAGGGAACCATCCCCCACAACCCCCACAAAAACAAATTGTAATACTCAATATATACCAGTAAGAAAAGATGAATACAACTCATGTTGGACTTCTGTAGTTACAACAGGTGCTCAAAGTGGTCACCATCTTTAACAAGTCAACCAGAGTTGTTTATCTGTTTCTGTGTTAGAAAGATGAGATTGATTTAATAATTTTGTTAGAAAGACTTAAATGGTATGCTAGCTACAGAAAAGCTACTTATTTTAATAAATCATCAAGGATTAAGGAGCAATGACATATCCAAAAACTGAATTTAAGTGTTTCCTTCTCACAAAGTTCAAACTGGTGGAGTCCTCACTGAAAGATGCTCGCAATGGCATCAACAGTCAGTACAGGGCACTGAGGGAGAGGTGGGAAAGGTCTGGCGGTATTAGGTGCTTAGGATTTGAGCTGACGCAGAGCTAACAGTCACCTTCAAATGCTAAAAGAACCACTCATGACATCTCCCCAGAAGTTTTCAAGCTGCTTTCTGTAAGTCCAAGATCTCTTCAAGGCTTGTTTCCCAAACATTTAAATACTCTTCTAGATAAAAAATCATGATGCACAGAAGAAAATTTGATTAAGTTGGACTTCATTAAAATTAAAAACATCTGCTGTGTGAAAGACAATGTTAGAGAATAAGACCAGCTACAGAGTTGAAAATATTTGTAAAACACATATCTAATGAAAGACTTATAGCCAAATAAACAAAGAACTGCTATAACTCGGCAATAAAAAAAAACTCAATTTTAAAAAATGGTCAAACGGTCTGAACAGACACCTCCAAAGAAGATATGCAGATGGCAAAAAAGCATGTGAAAAGATGCTGCATATCACATGTCATTAAGGAATTGAGATACAACCACATACCTATTAGGATGGCCAAAATCCAGAACAATGACACCATCAAATATCGGCAAGGATCTGGAGCAACAGGAACTCTCAGTCATTGCTGGTGGGAATACAGAATGGTACAGCCACTTTGGAAGTCAGTCGGTCAGTTTCTTACAAAAGTAAGCATACTCTTACCATATAACCCAGCAATCACACTCCTTGGTATTTACCTAAAGGAGTTAAAAACCTAAGTCCACATAATAACCTGTACATGGATGCTTATAGCAATTTTATTTATAATTGCCAAAACTTGAAAGCAACCACAATGTCCTTCAGTAGGTAAGAGGATAAATAAGCCTTGGTAGATAATGAAATATTATTCAGCACTAAGAAGAAATGAGCTATCAAGCCATGAAAAGACATGGAGGGACCATAAAATATGTATTACTAAGTGAAAGGAGCCAGTCTGAAAAGTCTACCTACTACATGATTCCAACGATGTGACATTCTGAAAGAAGGCAAAAACTATGGCGATAGCGAAACGATCCATGGTCCCCAGGGGCTGGGGAGAGGCAGGGATGAACAGGTGGCGCACAGAGGGTTCTCAGGGCTGTGACATTGTTTCATATGCTACTATAACAATGAATATGGTCCTTGTACATTTGTCAAAAGCCACAGAATGCACAACACTAAGAATGAGCCCTAATGTAATCTACGGACTTGCATTAATGATATAATGTATTTATATTGGTTCATCCATTACAACAAATGTACCACATTAACATAAGGTATTAATAATAAGGGAACCTTTGAGTGGGAGAAGGAAGGGACATGGGAACTCTCTGTACTATCTGCTCCATTTTCTAAAAACCTGAAACTATTCTAAAAACCAAAGTTTATGAATTTTTTTCTAAAAAAGTGTAACTCATTGTTGGACCAGTTCATGATGCACTTAAACAGTAAACTGTCTTTGCAGAGCGCCTTGGACAACAAGCAATGATGCCGATGGGTGTTGAAGCCAACAAGCCTTTGAAGTCATCCCCCAGCTAGAATGTGAATAGGATGGAGGAAGTGGGAGAAGATGTGGTGTCTCCTGCACTGGGTTCCCCTTGGTGGCTACAACTAAGGAGTCACTGAGCACATGAAGGCAGCCTGGTGAGGGTGGTGTGGCTCTGAGCGACAAATGACACTTGTGACTGGTTTCAAGCTTGTTTTAACCACATAACCTAAATAAATAAATAATAACCAAATCATTTATCCTACATGAGCTTTAGTTTTCCCATTGGTACAAATGAGAGTATTATTTGCTATAAATGTTGCTGTGAAGTTTTCAATCCTGCTTTGAAAGCCTTTAACAAAAACATCAAAATGTTCTTGTATATTATGATGACAAAGAGGGCGTAGATATGTGTGATCATACATGATTCGAGATATGTTATTAAGGAAGGTGGGGAAGGGTTCTCCTTTACAATAAAAAGTTTCAAAAACCCTTCTAAGCACTAGATACACCATTTTATTATTGTTATTCTCGTACTTTTGTGAAATTTTGTCTGATTTAATGACCTGCCATGAATTATATGGACTAAGAATTTTTTGTGTTTGTTTGTTTTAACCTTGCAAATAAGTTCTTTTGAACAGGGCCTTGTCATGCTACTTGTTGCTATTGATAGAGTTTGTCAACCCACCAGTGAAATGCAGTCCACCCTCCCAGTGCATGGTAGCCCTTCAGTAGTCCTGATTCTGTAATGAATTTTAAAATCACACATGAGAATCCTTTCTTTCACTTGGGGCTGGAAAGTGAAAAGTCAGGTAAGAGAAAACAGGATGCAGAGCTTAAGAAGTGAGTTAGAGTCCACAAAGTTCTAAGAATCACAGCTGTTGGAGAGATATTTAGCAGATCAGAAAATAAGTGAAATGAGTCCAGCTGAGTGGGACTGAAATCTTTCCATTAGCCCCAAACGAAGACTGCTTTCTCTTGTGCTTGGAGAAGACGTGTGGGAAAGACATTCGGATTGAGGTTCACCTGAATGGTTCCTATTGCATTCCTCACTGGGACAGTATTCATTTTCCTCCCCAATGTGGCCATGCAGCAAAAACTGTCACGCTACCCATTCAGTCTCATTACTTGACATGAAGCTGTCCCAGCACCATTGTTCAGCAATGCAGCTGTAAGAATTGTTCAGCTCACGGAAGTATTATGAGACTAAAAGGGGATCTAGAAATGCACCCCCAAACAAAAAGGACTCAGGCTGCAAGAACTGTCACTTACCAATTACAGCAGGAATGTATTTTTGGTCATTGAAGCCCAGTTTGAATTCTGCTTTTGGGAAAAGATACCAATAACATTTGTTTTCTAAAAATTAGAGGATTTTGTGTGTGTGTGTGTGGGGGGGGGGTTCTTTCCAGACCCACCATAAAGCTAATAACATTTTTTTAGAGTATAATCTATTTCTTCTCATGAATTCATATAGTACATGTTTCAAAATGACTGGCAAATACACAGAATTCACAGAATGTTAAAGGCAAAGGGCACCATGGGGGCCTCTCTGTGAATCTCCTCATTCTATCGTTGAGGCAAATGAGGCCCAGAGAGGTTAAGTGTTATGTCCAAGGAAACACAGCTGACTCACAAGATGAGATATGAATGTCCATAACTAGCCCACGTTCTTTGCACTCTACTGTGCTCCATTTATCAGAATGACAAGAAGATACCCGTTGCCTCTTGCAGAATTTAGAGACTATTTTTTTTTTTTTATGAGCTTGGAACTAAACTTGCGACTAATTAGAATACAGTGCTCCGCAAGCTAAAATCCACTGCTCCATGCCCCAGCATGCCCGAGGCCTTCTGGGTGACCAGCTCAAAGAAAGATTATCGTCTCAACTCAGTTCTCTGCATCTAGGTACCCACCAAATGGAAATCGCTTTACTTGGGTAAGAACAGGAGGACAAGATGAGATGAAAAGGAACCATATTTAAAATGGATAAAAGGAGGTCCTTTTTTCCCCACTACACACAATTGACCTGGGGAACTCACTGCAGCAGGATATTAAGATCAATGGGGAAGATTTGTGTTTTAAAAGATTAGACATTTCACATGCATATCATCAACAGCGAGATTCAATAGGATGAAAGTAAGATGAAGGAAAGTGCTCAAGCTTCAGTGCATAAGTTGATCACCAACTGGGTCAGGTAAAAAGAAAAGTTTTCTACTCAGGCATCTAAGATTGCACAGCAAGGCAGATTTGGGGGTATTCCAGTTATTGCTGCTGTAACAAACCCCTCCAAACCAGTGGTGGAAACTGACAGGTGTTCTGCTATGCTCACCGAAGCTGTGGATCAGCAATTTGGAGAGGGCACAGCACGGATGGCTTGTCTCTGCTTCCCATCTGGGGCCCTAGCTGGGAAGACTTGAATATCTGGGAGTGACTTGAGGCTGGGCACTGGAATTATCTGGAAGCTTTTTTAGTCATATGACACCTGGCCTGGGATGACGTGAAGACTTGCGCAGCTGGGACTACCAACTGGAGCATCTCCATGTAGGTTTCAAGAAGGAGTGTCCTGGAAGGAACATTTCAAGTGTTCCAAGAGAATCAGATGGGTGCTGCAGCGCCTCTCCATGGATGTCCTATAGCATCATTTCCAACATATTTTAGCAATCAAAACCATCACAAGCTCACTGAGATTCGAGGAAATGTAGAGCCTCCTACCTTTTTTCTCCCAGGGGAATGGCATGGTCATGATGCAAAAGAACACGTAGGATAGGAGAAGTTTTTGCGGCCATTCTTTGGAAAATAGTCTCCCAGGGAAGGGGTGGGGGTTGTGAAATTGCATGAATAAACAATCTAGTGGGAAAAACCTGATATATGAAAAGACACATAATGATAACATAAATTTCAAGGTAGTTCTTTCCCTTTTGAAAAATGCTTCCATAATAATTCTTTTTTCCCCCATCTATAAGAGTCATCACTCTTAAATGTTTTCATTTACTTTTTTGTCTTCCCACTAGACGGGAATCTCCATGCATCCAGATCCCCATGCCTAAAATATTACTGAACTCATAATAGGTACACAATAAATATTAGCTTGAAAGAGTGGATGAGCAAAATGCATTACGAGGAGTGGTGGAAGGGCTGTGGGAGTACAGGCAGTAACAACTAACTCAGTTTGACAAAAGTGACATTTAAGTGGGTCTTGAATGATTTTGAAGAATGAGTAACAGTTTTTGTGGTTAAAAATAAAAAAAGAAATAAATCTTTGTCCTTAAATCTCCTCCCAAGACTTCCATTAGCTAAGTTTAAGCGGGCATATCCTCATTTTGAGTATATAGACTGCAGCTGTTACAATGTTTTTGGCTGCAAGTAACAGAAAACACAGAGTCAACTGACAAAATAAGTGATGTTTTATATCACATAACAAGAAGCCTGGAGGCAGGCAGATCAGGCAGCCCCAATGCCATCCTTCTTCAGGGTCAGGTTAGGTCTTTTAGGGTTGCAGGGTGGCCCCCACAGTGGTAGGCATCACATGAAAACAAAACAATACCCAATAGGAACAAACACTGTTTCTCCTTTCGAGTAAAAATTTTCCCATAAGCCCCCTGACTGATTTAGCTCATATTGGCCCACTCCCTTATTGGCCAGAACTGTGTCCCATGCACGTGTGTAACCTAAATATTGATAAGAAAGGGAGCAACATGATCAGGTGGAGGAGTCACATTACTCCTTGGGATTTTGATTGGAGCTCCTGACTCTCCTGAAGCAAATGGCTATGCTGAAAATAGTTTATTTCCAAACAAAACAAAACAAAAAACTGGGGTTTTGTTAGGAGCTGACTCTTGGTTTGGTAATCACTGGCATTCACATTACACTTGGAGAAGGTTAAGGTTTGTTTTCTTTGTGGATGAATATCACCTAGCACTTTTGTCTATTCTCTTTTGTGTTTCTTTGTTCATTTCTTTTCTCCTTTTGCATTAGTAGATTTATTAGTTGAATAAATCCAGTACTATATCAATGAAAAAGTGTGATTGTAGAGTATATGCATAAATCTAGTTAATTAAGAATACATTGATTAGATAGAGTGTACATTCAGGTGAACACCTTGATTCAGATGCTTCTGTTGCTCCTTGGCAGCCTAGTCTTGCCCAGCTGTCTGTCCCCTGTACTTTGCTCTTTCATGCCTTATGCCTTCTACTTGTGCTGATTCCTCTGTCTAGGAAGTCATCTTAGTTTTTTCACCTATGTTGGATACCAAGAATTGCCACTCCAGGTCGCTATTCTTTCCTTCTAGTAATCTAGTTGGAGAGATCCGAAACTTCAAAAATACATTTCCCAGACTCCCTTGCAGCTAAGGCCTGGATCTGAAATAAGTTCAATCAACCAGGTGCACTCCTGTGAGATTTGGCAGGTAGATGCAAGGCATAATTTTGCAGAATTGATTGCTGCTGGCAAGTAAGGTTTGAGAATTAATGTTAATAGTTATTCGATGCTGTTGGCCTCAGTGCCCTGTCTCAGTATCTAGTCACCAGTTTCATACGTGTAAAGAGCAGATGCAGCAGCAAAATCATTCTGACTTCCGGTACATATTCCTCTAGTGGGCCCCTGAACTCAATAGTCCAAGGGTAGCCCCCTGACTTCTGCCCCTACGGCCCTTCCAACAATTTGGTAAGCCCCTTGCTTGCATCTCAGTATTAAATCTTTCTCTGCTTAAAACACCTACAGTGGGTTCTGTCTTCCTTACTAAATCCTGAGTGAGAGATCACCTAATTCATATTCAGCTTTCCAAGCTTGGGTCTTCCCTGAGCCACCAGGTTGGGCTAGGTGCCTCCTCTTCAATCCCACCATGACCTTCCTGCCTGGTAAGTTACAGCGTTTGCACCCCTGGTACCAGGACTTGGCTCACAGCATATACATTGTCAATATTTACTCAACTGAAGTTTCCTCTGCCAAGATACCAGGAAAGTTTTAATCTAGCCTAAGAGTTGTCCCACCTCATGACTGGTCTCCAAAGCCCAAAGAACAAGTGGCTCTAGACTATCAGTTCTTGGTGGTAAGCATACCCCTGGGGGTACATGCTGGGCTGTCCAGGAGTATGTGAAAAATAATCAGTAATGGCAAAAAAACAAGTAAAGTAAAAAAAAAAAAAAAAAAAAAAAAAAAAAAAAAAAAAAAAAAAAAAAAGCAAAATGTTAGTAATGGAACAATAAATGTTAAGTGTGAATCACCGTTTGTGGAGACATTTCAAAATCAGATCACATTAGTAAATGATGACTGGTGAAGGCACGGCCATGAACCCTTCCTCCAAACCGCTCTTCTACCAATGATTACACACAGTTTCAGAACAATCCGTTTGTGATGTTTCTAGAACTCGCCCAAACATATAAATAATCTGTAGCCAGACTGTTTGATCAGTTTAGTTATTGACTGAGTAAAAATAAGAGTGTTGTCTTTAGTCATGATTCTTTTTTATTTAATGTTTAAATACCTGATCATCATGATCAATTTTTAGCTGTATTACAAATATTATAAAATTAAATCTGTGGTTTGTACTTTTGAGTGTAGTAAATTTTCTTTCTTAATTTATTACTTCACTTCTACTTTATTTTATCTTATTATTATTATTATTTTTGGTAGTTCCCTGGCTGGGAATCAAACCCAGGGTGCAGCGTTGAGAGTACCAAAGCCGCCACTACACCACCAGGGAACTCCCTCATTTTAGATAATATTAGCATTATTAGACAATAATGCTAACCATTAGTAAGCATGTGACATTTCATCAATTAATAAACACACCTTGGACAATAATTTAAGTTGAATTTCCTGAATTTGGCTTTGTAGAACCATGTTTAATATAGCAGTAGTGATTTCAACTCAGAAATTTGGTGTTTATTGGATGGATGAATGGGTGGCTATGTGAAAACCTATATAAGTAAACTGATAGACTAGAATGTATGGCAATGTGCTAGGTGCTTAAAAATACATCTTAAAAATAATTTAGTGTTTTCTAGTTTGTTGAATAATAAATTATAATTCAGGAGAAAATTTTTATTTCTATTCTTTCCAATAACTAAATACGTGAGTCATTATGGTGCCAGTTTTATCTGACTGAGGATTAAATGAACTAATGTAAATGAATTATTTATCACCCTGCCTAATAACGTGTTAAACAGTCAGTATATTTCACACTGCCTTTAAATCAAAGTAATATATTTAAAATAGCAAAAATTCAAGCAATACAAAAAGCTATGCAATGCAAAGTAAGTCTCTTTTGGCAAAGTTTTCTGCTGTTACTATTACTATTATTAGAGATCTCCAAGGAAAAGTAACACTTCACTATTGATTAAGAAGGGAAAAGTTTACAGGCCAGCAGACAACATTGTTTGGGTCAGAACCCAGTGAAATAACACAAATATTCCAGCTAAATTCCAACAGGAGTGATTAACATTCTCCACCTTCAAATAATTTTTATTATTAGCCAACACTTGTCCATCTCCAACAATACACATGTGCATAAAGGGCACAGAATGAGACATCTCTCCCTTGGCACGTTCACAGTCTGCACATACATACTTTCCACTGCGGGTTTTCCTTTCTTTTTTACTGCGATTTCATGGCTTTTCAACTCCCACTGCTTTCAACCCTGGGAAGTTTGCCGGCTCAGAGTGCCAAGTGTTTCCAAAAAACACAAGAGATAAAATATGAACACCTGTAGAATTTCAGGGAATGAAAGATGTAATGTACCATTAAAACATATATATTAATAGTTTTGATTATCTGTGAAGCTATTGACATGCATTTTAACCTTTAAGTCTGAGGCTGGGATTAATACACATATTCTTCATTTTCCCACAAAGCCTTGTTGATAAGGGGGAGGGAGAGGGCTATTGGCCATGTAGCCTCCCAAGCTGTTCAAATGAGATCTAGGACAGAAGAACGACGATAACGGCAGCCTATCTCACCCCTTTCAGTGCAGTCCTGAGTCCTTCAGGTCCCCTGTCCTTCCAGCCTTTTTTTCACCTCCTTCCCAGAAGAGGTGGGGGAGAAGAAAACAGTTCAAACCCTCTTTGTAAGCGTGTGAATGAATTTCAAGTATGCTAAACACCTCAGTCTTCCAACCTAATTAGAACACGTAGAAAAGAGGCATTTTTAGGACATTTAAAACTTGCAGCATAAAAAAACCATCTGGAGAGCGCCACTGTGTGTCCCTGCAGCCGAAGCGCCCGGCAGGTCTTCTCCCAGGCAGTGGCTGCTCCCTTCAGCCTCCACCCCTGAAGGCGGGCGGGTGCCCGGCTAAGCAGCCGGCAGCCCCCAGGGGGCCCAACGCCCTGCACGTTCCAGAGCTGGGAGCCAGCATTGCTTCTCTCTGCGGGGAACTGCCTCGGATTTTAAATATCGACTGATAAAGAACTAACATCTCTTCAGTCTTCCAAAGAGAAAGAAAATCTTTCTTGTCATAACCATAAGAAATGCAAACGTAAAGGTTGAAGCCTGAGAGATACCTGTTGTATAATGGAGGAAATGGTTAAAAGTGTGGATGCCAGCGGCCCAACTACATGGGTTCGAATCCCGGGTTTTCCATTTGAGGGCCTACTATGTGCCAGGCACGCGGAAGAATACCGCAGGGAACAAGATCGTCTAGGTTGCAGTTTTCTTGGGGAACTATTATTAGTTCGGTTACCTTGATCAAGTTTATAAACCTCTGTTTCTTCACCTGTTAGAGGTATGCCTCATAGAACTGTTGCAAGGATCTGAGATCTTGTATTAAAATGTAAACGATTAACGCTCTGTCCGGCACAAGCATATATACTCTTCTCCCGATGTCAGCTCACCTGGTACGAGGACAGCACAGAGCCGGGACAGGTGACACGGTTAAGATTCTTTGAGCAGTTCTTTTAAACCAACGCTGGACTCCGTAACATTCTTAGCTGCAGAGAGAACTGGTAGGTGCCCTAAAAGAAAAGGTTCATAAGCTAGAAAATTACAGGAAAATGAGCGCCACATCCGTGAGTGCCAGCGGTGAAGTCTTTGGGACTTCTAACTAAGGTTTCCCGCCCCGGGTCTAGAGGAGGCGTGATTAGCATTCGCTCGGTCCGCGTCGCTTCCCGGTCATCGATTGGCTCGCATTCCTTGGCTGTCCTCTCCGGGCGGGGCCGGAGGGCGCTGGGAGAAGAGGCCAAGCCCGCAGGGCAGTGGGCGGGGACGCGCGCAGAGTGTGGCGGGGCAGCCCACCAACCGAGCCCCAGCGCGAGGGGGCGGGGCCGGGGCGGGGCCTCCTGGCGGGCTTTAGAAGCAGGTGACCAGGCGGGGCAGGAGAGGCCAGTCAGCCCGCGGCCGTGACTCTGCCGCCGTCGCCACCACTGCCGCCGAGTGCCGTTCAGTGCCAGACGGAGGTGGGCGAAAGGGCTGCGAGTGCGCGGGGGAGGAGCCGCGCCAGACGCGTCCCAGGAACGCCACCACGGCCCCCAGGAGTCGGCTGGAGCAAGGAGCCCCCTGCAGGGGAGGAGGCTAGCGGCGGGCAGGACGCGGCGGCTGGCTCACACCATGCAGTCCCCGCGGGGCCATCGCCGGCTGTTCACCGTGCTGTGAGGCGGCGGGGTCCCCCTGCCTTCCTGTCGCTTAGGTGCTGCAGGCGCGCTCGCCCGAAAGCACGGCCTGCCTCTGCCCTGCCCCGCCCGGATCATGCAGGGGGCCCCAGAGGAGGAGAGGGCGAGTGACCGGCCTGCGGCGACCGCGTTCAGGGGGCGACCCCCTCTCTGAGACGCCCCCACCTGCTGCCATGTGCGGCGGCGTCGGATACCCAGCATATCTCCAAACTTTCCTGGCGCCAGCTTGACTCTGAGTCGCGTTTCTGAACAGAGTGTCCCAGGGACGGAGGACCCAGGCTGGCTGCGGACTACCTCCTTCTTTCGGGACCCGCGGAGGTGAGAGTTCGCGCCTTCCCTTCTCCGGTTCTCCCTGGTTCTCTGCCCTTTTATGGAGGGTGGTGGGGTGGGTGGTGTGACCCCCAGGTCCAGCCCGGAGGGCCCAGCGGAAAGGGAGGTGGGGGCGGGGGCGCAGTCAGTAGTTTTGTGCCAGGAGGTCTAGGGGAGAGAAGGGAGAGAGGCTCATCTAAAATTTGGAGACTGCTTGCGGGGACTAAGCCGTTGACGCCCCTCTAATTGGGAGTGGTTACTATTTTTCTTCTCCCCCACCTTCTTTTTTAAAGAGTACTTTCCCTGGAATCGGAGTCCTAACTGCTCCTCCCCAGCCCTATCCGGCACAGAGCTGAACGCTGCCTGTGGAGGGAGGCAGCGCATTCCCGAAACAGTTTATCTTTGGGCGGATTTCTTGAAGAGATAAAGAAACCAACAGGTTGCCAGCCTCGGCGCCACACATAAGTCAGCTGAGAGGGGAGCCCCGACCGGGTTTCCTCTGCCTGTGTTGACCCCACGCGGGTTGCGGGAGGCGAGGGGAGGGAGAGGGTATGGCTCGGCCTGACCCGTCCGCGCCGCCCTCGCTGCTGCTGCTGCTGCTGCTGCTGCTGCTGCTGGTCCTGGCGCAGCTGGCAGGCCGGGCGGCAGCCGCGTCCAAGGCCCCGGTATGCCAGGAAATCACGGTACCCATGTGCCGCGGCATCGGCTACAACCTGACGCACATGCCCAACCAGTTTAACCACGACACGCAGGACGAGGCGGGCCTGGAGGTGCACCAGTTCTGGCCGCTGGTGGAGATCCACTGCTCTCCGGACCTGCGCTTCTTCCTGTGCTCAATGTACACGCCCATCTGCCTACCCGACTATCACAAGCCCCTGCCGCCCTGCCGCTCGGTGTGCGAGCGCGCCAAGGCCGGCTGCTCCCCGCTGATGCGCCAGTACGGCTTCGCCTGGCCCGAGCGCATGAGCTGCGACCGCCTCCCTGTGCTGGGCCGCGACGCCGAGGTCCTTTGCATGGATTACAACCGCAGCGAGGCCACCACCGCGCCCCCAAGGCTCTTCCCGGCCAAGCCCACCCTCCCAGGTCCTCCAAAGGCGCCATCCTCGGGGAGCGAGTGCGCCGCCGGAGGCCCATCGGTGTGCAAGTGCCGCGAACCCTTCGTGCCCATCCTGAAGGAGTCGCACCCGCTCTACAACAAGGTGCGGACGGGCCAGGTACCCAACTGCGCCGTTCCCTGCTACCAGCCCTCCTTCAGCCCCGATGAGCGCACGTTCGCCACCTTCTGGATTGGCCTGTGGTCTGTGTTGTGCTTCCTCTCCACCTCCACCACGGTGGCCACCTTTCTAATAGATATGGAACGCTTCCGCTACCCCGAGCGCCCCATCATCTTCCTCTCAGCCTGCTACTTGTGCGTGTCGCTGGGCTTCCTGGTGCGCTTGGTCGTGGGCCATGCCAGCGTCGCCTGCAGCCGCGAGCACAGCCACATTCACTACGAGACGACAGGCCCTGCGCTGTGCACTGTTGTCTTCCTGCTGGTCTACTTCTTCGGCATGGCCAGCTCCATCTGGTGGGTCATCCTGTCGCTCACCTGGTTCTTGGCGGCTGGCATGAAGTGGGGCAACGAGGCCATCGCGGGTTATGCGCAGTACTTTCACTTGGCAGCGTGGCTCATCCCCAGTGTCAAGTCCATCACTGCGCTGGCGCTGAGCTCCGTGGATGGGGACCCAGTGGCTGGTATCTGCTACGTGGGCAACCAGAACCTGAACTCACTGCGCGGCTTCGTGCTGGGCCCTCTGGTGCTCTACCTGCTGGTGGGCACGCTCTTCCTCCTGGCGGGCTTTGTGTCACTCTTCCGCATCCGTAGCGTCATCAAGCAGGGCGGCACCAAGACAGACAAGCTGGAGAAGCTCATGATCCGCATTGGCATCTTCACGCTACTCTACACAGTGCCCGCCAGCATCGTGGTGGCCTGTTACCTGTACGAGCAGCACTATCGCGAGAGCTGGGAGGCTGCGCTCACCTGCGCTTGCCCGGGCCCTGACGCCGGCCAACCGCGCGCCAAGCCCGAGTACTGGGTTCTCATGCTCAAGTACTTCATGTGCCTCGTGGTGGGCATCACCTCCGGCGTCTGGATTTGGTCCGGCAAGACTGTGGAGTCATGGCGGCGCTTCACCAGCCGCTGCTGTTGCCGCGGGCGACGGGGCCACAAGAGCGGCGGCGCCACTGCTGCTGGGGACTATGCTGAGGCTAGTGCAGCGCTCACGGGCAGGACTGGGCCCCCAGGCCCTGTCGCAGCTACCTACCACAAGCAGGTGTCCCTGTCGCACGTGTAGGAGGCCGTGGTGGAGGGACCGGGTTGGGAGAGAGGGAAGGGGTTGTTTTGTTTGGTGGCTTTGCCAAGGTCACTTCCGTTTACCTTCATGGTGCTGATGCCCCTTCCTGGGGCAACTTGGAGGGAGGGAGGAAAGGGCCCTTTCAGGGGAGTAGCTGTCCCAGGACTTCTCAGAGGGGCTCAGCTCACGTGTATTCTGTTTTGCGTTTCTTACCCCTATATTTAATTTATATGTATTTTTCTTAATTTTTAACTTGGTTGCATTTTGGCAACAAAATTTACCTTTGCTTTGGGGGCTTTACAATCCTAAGGTTGGCATTATAATGAAGTTACACTTAGTTCAGGTTTCTTTGAACTGTGCGTTCTGAATTGGAAAATATATTTCCTGTACTTGTGTCTTTAAAAAAAAAATTGGGAACCATGTAAATTTGGATTGCTGTGACTGGGAAGTGGACAGGTGTGCTTTTCCAGCTTGTTTCTCCTTGCTGCTTTAAGTGTCCGGGATGTTTGCCCCTGCCTATAGCCCTAAGTGAGGGGAACGCCCGGTCAGACCAAGGAGAGGGGAGCATAATGTGGCTAGGACCTCCCACAAGTGACAAGGTTAGGGAGTGTTCAGAGATTGTGTGTTCCTTCTAGCTTTGTTTAGTGAACTTCAGTGTCTTTACTGAGGTTCTTGAAATCCCAACTTCTTTCTTAACAGCTGCCAGCCTTTTGCATAAGTTAGAGGTAACCTTATAGTGTCCCGTTTAAATACTTGGAGTCCTGAGGACCTAAGGGATGGAAATTGGTTAAGCTTGAATTCTAGGCTGATAAGCTGGCAGCTCTGTGCCAGAGGAGTGGGTGGTACTTAATAAGCTTCAGTGATCCCAGTATTTTTACAAAACAACTTATGTTATAATTTTGGTAAAAGGAAACCCACTCCTTCTGGAAGTACTTAGGGATGGTTGCTAAAGGGGGCTGCTTTGTAGATTTAAGGACTAAAATGGATATACCTCCAGCAATTAAGTAATTCTAACACTTATCTGCTCCTCCCCCATTCCACCTTCTTTATCATGTTAAACAGTCTTTTTGCTTTTCTTATTCCTCCTCTCCTGGAGAGAAGTGATTAGAAACCACACCCACCCTTGAATAAGGTGCTTGAACTGGGGGAGGGAGGCTGGCTACCTGTGAACAAACATTGGCAGCTAGGAGGGAAAATAAGTGTCCCCGGACTTTGGACTCCGTCTAGCCAGATAGTCCAAAAGCAGCAAGACATTGCACTCTGTAGTCTCAGAAAACAAATGAGACCCATAACACACTTGCATAAGTTTTAAAATACGGATCAGTTAACTGCTAGAGCAGGAGGCAGACTGTTTCCCCCACCCTCACCTCAGTATATTTTTACCTCTTTTTCTGAGAAAGCTTATATATTGATGAGCACCCCTACACATACTTGACTGTTAGAAGATTCTGTTTGCTTTCCCAATCTGTTTAATTATTCCTTCATTCATTTATGAAAGCCTATATGTTCACACACACACACACACACACACACACACACAGTTTCTTTACTATTAGAAAATTCTGTTTGCTTTCCTAATCTGTTGAACCATTCATTCATGAAGAGTGTGAGGCCGTTACTGGGGACGCGGATGACAGTGCTATGGCCAGCAAACTACCAATGACCAGGGTTGAGTAGGGACTACAGTTTGGATGCTAAAATTGCAAAAGCAATTAAAATTTGAGAGCGCCTCCCTGGGAAAATATGTCCAGGCTTCATTTCTACCAAAGTTGGAGAAGTAACATTTAAGCCCAGGTCAGTTTTTCCCTCATGGACAGTTCCCACAGCGAATTCAAACAGTGTGGCCGGGAGGCGTCGCATCAGGTTCTCAGGACTCTCCCGAGCTGTTCCGGTTGTAACAACGCACTGCCCTTACGGCCATCCCCGGAATCAAAATTAAAATCTCGGTGGATGTGACAAAAGCGAGCACACGTGGCCTAGAGAACTTTGCACCCCTGATTCCTCTACTTGTTCTGAAGCTTCTTTGAACCTTGAAATAGTACCCCTGAGGGCCAAATCCTCTCTGCTTTTTCAAATGAGGACCTTTCTGATCACCTTGACCTCTTCCCTCATTTAGTCTATCTTCCCAGAATGGACATGGATTCTGCTGCTGCCCTCAGTCTCTGTGCCTAATATGGATTGTCCCCCTTCTGTCTTTTGCTTTGTGGAGGAATCTAGAAATGGTACAGTGTCTCTGAGAGCTGTGGGATGAATGGATGAAAGTGATTAATTCTTGATTTTCTTTAAAAAAAAGTTTTCTTTTTGGTTTTAGCAAATGTCCAAGCTAAAAAAGAACAACCAGCTTACTTTAAAATAAATAAATAAATTAAAATAAGACAGTTAACACAAAGGATACTAAGCCAAGGAGAGACCATATAGGTAATGCTTCTTGGGGTCTACTTTCTGAGCTGCCTCTTTGTTTTCAGTGTCTGTTCTCACCCCTGCACTCCCTCTCCCTTCCCTCGGCGATAAAGCTTCCGAGTCTCAGTGATGTCCCCCAGCCCACCCCCTACCCAGGGAAAGAGGAGCTAATTGTGGTCACCTCCTATTTCCATCCCACGCACTGTACCCCCCCCCACACACACACACACACTGATTGCATTTTTATTATGCAAACCATACACATGGAAACATTTATAAATTGAAAGCTTGTGGGGTGCTTTAGCAACTTTATCACAGCCAGCTTTGTGAAGGTGGAGAGGATTTAGGGCTCAGTTTAGTCTCCCGCGTGCAGCCTCGGGGCTGTGCTTTCACAGTTGCATTTTAAGCAATGTCTTGCTTTATAATAGATCAGGGGGTTGTCTACAGGAACTAATGTGACTTTGCAGTGAGTCAGTTGACATGACCTTAGGAAGTCTTTTTAATTTATATTATTTCCCTCCTCATGTTTTGAAGTTATCTAAATTGGCTGAAAATAATTTTTTCTTGGTGCCTTATTGGTTTTCCCTTGCAAACTTTTGTCATATTTTCCCCCGACGGGCCTGTGTGTGTGTGTTGTCTGTAACTGTGCGCATGTACGAGCCTAAATAACGGGCTGACGGCACTGTTCATTAGGCTGTTTCCTCCTGGGCCAGGGCTGCACTAATCCTGACACTGGCTGCCAGGAGGAAACCTCATGGATCCCACGCGGAACCTTAGACACAGCAACCATGACCTGCACTCCCAAGTACAGAATGGGACCCCCAGACCTAGGTTTTGTAGTTGTACGTTTTAATGAACTGCTATCCCCGCTAGAGAGGCTTCTTTTACTTTTGTGCTCTATACAGAAAGGCCAAGGGGGAGTAGGAGGGACAAAGCTTTGAAGAACTGCTTTCTACCACCGAACTGGCAAGCAGGACAGAGCATATCGCAAATCCAGGCCGGTGTGAGGTACAGCGGCTGAGAGTTGCCCACTCCCTCTGCATACCCCTTCTTGCCTCCAAAGGCCAAACAAGTGATCCCGGGATGGAAACACGCCTGAACTGGGGAGGGTGGTCCTTAAAGAAAAAGCTACCAAGACATTAAAGCTGGGTGAGGGGTAGGCAGGGTCTAAATCACTAACGTCATTCAGAACTTTCAAAGCTTCTAGCAGCTTGATGACAGTGACAGACAGGATTTAGTTCAGCCAGGATCATGTCTGTGGGACATCATTTTAGGACAATATTACTTCATGTTGTTACAAACTGTACGTAGGGAATGTATGTGTTGTGGATGTGTATATGCATAATATATATATTATATATATATATGAGAGATTTAGTGACTTATCGATACGGGTTTGGGGCAGGTGAATTGATTACTGAGCCAAATGAGGCACATACCGAGTCAGTAGTTTGAATCCAGGGCATTCAGTACTTTCTATGATTTCCATGTATGTCTAGTGCCTATTCCATGCAGTACCTTCACTGTCATGTCAAATCCAGAACTCACAATCTGAGCCAGCGACATTTTATTTGTAGACAATCAACTTGAACCTATAAATTATTACTGGCAGATGATTATAATTCCGAATCTGTAGCACTAACAAATGGAAACCCAGAGCATCTTGAGAAGTTTGTTTGTTTTGTTCCTGGAAGTCAGTAGAACAGCTGTGTATGTGGTTATGTTAGTCTCATGATACTTAACTTGCTGACCTTATTATTTCAGAAAAATTTTGTATGTATTATATTTGTGGGAAGGTAAAATAATGGTTTGAAATTTTTATCAAATATGGAGAGTAGTTATTTATGAAAAACAAAGAAATGTCTATTTTTGTTTCTTTGTTCCCAATTAATGTAGATAAATTTTAAAAGTGCATTAAAGCAATGGTAAAGAAAATAAAATGATGCTGTACAAGTCTTTTTCTCCTCATGCTTTTATGCAGACACTGTTTTCTAAGAGTAACTGAGGAGATAGGAGGATTCTAAGTCCATAATCAGGTTTCTCAAATGTACTTAAAATATGAATGTTAATGTTTTTATTAATAAGAAAATCAAGCAAATCCCAATCACCAGAAACAGAACTGATGAAAACTTGTACGTGACTATACTGCATAGGTTTCTGCTGCTCATCCTGTTACTGTTTCATGGTTCACTTGATGTAGTGAAGGGAAAAACATACATGTAAGAGCAGAGACATAGCCTGAGACGGTCCTGTTTCATCAACCCTTCGTCTTTACTCTGTACTGAACCTGTGTGAGTAGAAGTTGGTGCTTTTGTTCTGTGTGTCTAGTTGGGGAATAGGAACTCCCCAAACTGTTTCTCATTCACCAGTTAGATCCACAACTTACTTAAACTATAAATACAAGTCAGGGAGCACAGATAAGAGGCTATAAAGTGATTTAGAGTTGGCACCTCTCTGATAATCTGGACAGAGTTTTACTAAACCTAAGATCCTACTGTCAGAGTTCCCTCCTGGCCAAATGGAGATGAGCTACCAATTTACGAGTCTACCAACCACATCACGTGGAAGCCTGGCATGTCCGTGTTCTCCAGCTATGCTGGGAGGCGTATGTATGTGAGGGAAGGTAGGTAATTAGGAGCTTACAGTGTTGTTTGGAAGAGATAAACAAATCCAGTAATGGTTTGAATTATGAGAATATGGCATTCCATGTCAGAGTGAGTGCTAGGAATATAGTAGGAGAACAGAGAATATAGTAGCTGCATTGTATCCTGACGGAAGAGCATCTGTGCCTGACCTCCACAGGACTCTAGTTGGCACATCCTCCCAGTGCTTTCTTACTGCTCATTTCGCCCCCAGAGGAAAAGGGAGCAAAGGGCCTGTTGGGACTTAGCAGACTGGAGAAATAGGTGGGCCAAGTATTATTGGTAGTGATACCGCTTAATGATTTAATCACAGAGCTCTTCAGTGTGTCACAGATGGAAACATGATTGACAGTAGAGTTGTTATGAGCATAGACTTGGGAGCTGGACTGACTAGGAATGCAAATCCTGGCTCCACTGGGATTTAAGGGCTGTGGGATCCTGTGCATATTACTTAACTCGTTAGTACTTTAGTTTTCTCATCTGTGAAAGGGGATAATAATAGTACTCATGTCTTAGGGTTCAGAGGACCTAAAGGATTAAATCAGGCAAAGGTGAGTTTAAGGTAAGGAAAGCATGGAGACAGCAGCTGTTGAAGCATGGACTGGAAAGGGAATGAAAAGACTCGATTTTCAAATTTGGGTGTGCATAAAAATTACTTGGAGCTATTAATGTAGATTCCTAGGCTTCAGCTCCAGGACTTGAGATTTCAGTAGGTCTGGGACCCAAGAAACTGCTGCTAGTGTTTTGTTTTGTTTTTTGTTTTGGTTTGTTTTTTTAAGGTTTACAGAAAAGTTGCAAAGGTAATTCAGAGTTTCTCTATATCCCTTCCTTACCTATTTTTTTCCAATGTTAACATACTGTCATAGTACATTTGTCAAAACTAGCAAGTCAACATTAGTATATTAACTCCAGACTTCAGTTTTCATCAGATTTCCTGCTACTGTTATCTGTTTCATGAACCCAACTCCGATTCTACATTACATTCAGAGCTGCTTCATGTTCCATAGGCACTTTCAGCTGATGGCATGGTCGGGGACACCTAGAGAAACACTAGGACAGGTAAAGGATTGAGGAAAGTAAATTGCCCCATCCTCACGTTAGGGAGATGAATGCAGTTCCAAATCAGAAGGGAGTAAGTTGGAGGGCTTGGAGATAAATAGGTGGTTCATTGTAGAGTTGGGATGGAGTCCCCTCCATTAGATGAGAGGGGTTACCTTGAGACATCAGACATGGATTCCTCCTGCTAGATGGGATGAGTTTTGGAGTTTGCAATGTGGGGATGCTGCCTAGACTAAGGAGATACATCTAGGGTTGCGGCAGCTTAGGGAAGTCTGCAATTGCAGTAAGTTGGGAAGAGCTGCTTTGGGGGACACTAGAGGTCTGAGGAGGGTTCAGAGGGAGTTATTTAAGGGGCCGGCTAACCTGTAAGCCATGTGAAACCTGTATTTCCTGGAACCTGGTGATAATGCTTTGGAAATGGGTCATAATAGTCACCACCAGCAAGCGTTGCCCTACTGCGCACTAGCAGGCCAGAAGGTGAAGGCTGAGATGATCTTGAGGGAGAGCCCCAAAAGGCAGTAGGAGGCGGACAGAACATGGAAGCTCTGCCTTTGAAAGAGTCATTTCCCACAGTGAGGACGTGAAGGGGCCACCCTTGGAGGATTAAAAGTAAAGGTTTGTGGACTAGAGAAGGGTAAGATGAAGTAACAGTCATTGCAAAAATGCTAGCAGAATCATTTCAGGTCTTGAAGTAAATACTACTGATATCTTCTTGAGGATCTTAGGTTCTGAAGCTCATCACCGAATTTCTCTAGTCATTCAAATTACTTAGCTCCCTTCCCAGCAGTTCCAGTAACTACCTAACCTGTTGTTTGTTTTTTATTATTAACTTTTTCATTTGACTCTGAATTCCTCTTAATTTCTAAAACTACTTCCCTAGTTCTTTCTGCACCCTGGAGATCCTAAACCACAAGCTGATACTCCAAAAATTCTTTTCACATCACGTTCTCTTACCTGCCAAACCCATTTGAAATAGTTGAGTGGAAATTGCCTCAGAAACCAAAGAATTACACTCGTGTACTAGGGAACAGGCTTTGCTGAAGGGCTCTGAGACCTTTTGTATTGCTTCTTGGCACAGTGTCAGGACCAGGTTGGGAAATGGCTAAGTTAAGACTTCAGGTAATCTAATCCTCAACTTGTTGATAGATGCTGGCTGTAAACTACAGATTTTGCATCGAAACTAATACTTACCTGGGAGATTTCTCTGCCAGCTGTCAAGTGCTTTTCCAAGTAGCTCTGTACTCAAGCATACAGCTTCTGGGTGAGGGAACAGTCTAGTCATTTTAGATGTGGTTAGGAGAAAGCTTAGGTGATGAAAGACTTAACTAACCTACATGCTATAGCTAAACATTTCCCAAAACACTGAATGGCCTGAATACAGAGTAAATTCTTCTGGTAAATGCTGGAATCAGGTTGTTGGTTTTTTTTTTTTTTTTTAATCAAGGAATAATGTATTCATAGACAGAGGAAAACTAAACCAAGAAATGAACCACAAGTTGTTATAAAACCAGGATTCAGTGCTGCTAGATTTCAATGTGTGGGCATACAGGACATATGAAGAGTAAATGTGAACAAAAGAGCTGGGCTGGAATCTGATAGAGTACGGACGAAACTTCTCTTTAACCAGAAACACTGGACCCTAAGTTATTGTCTTAGGACAAACCATATGAAACTGCTGAGAGGCAACCACTTTTGACATACAAAAATCGTCTCAGGGAGCTCCCTGGTGGTGTAGTGGCTTAAGGCTTCGGCGCTGGCGCTGCGGCGTGGGTCCGATTCCCAGCCAGGGAGCTACCCACATACAAATAAAATAAATAAATAAATAGGATTATATTAAATATATATATATATTTCATTTGGTTCAAACATATTTCAGACTTTTGTTTTTCCTTGGAATGAAGACTTCGAACTTCAGTTCACAATAGACCAGTTGAAATCTCACTGAGGTATTTACAAAAGGAAAAAAAAATGGAGTCACGGTAGTCAGAAACTCTTTCGTACAGCCCTACTTTTACACAGTCCTGTTACTTTCCTTCCCAGGTATGGATTCCGGGGACAACGAACCGCATTCGCCACGCTCCTCTAGTTTCCATGCCCAGTAACACGTCAGAGAACCTGCTTTCAATGTTCATATTCTCACCTTGATTCCATTTCCCAAGTGGCCGTATGGCCTTCTAGAATTAAAGCCAAAGGGAAAAGAGCCAGTTTTTGTAATCGTTACTTATTCCACCAGCATGTTCTTGAGACCAGAGTCATGTCCAATGTCCTTTTCTTCAAACTTTTGAACCTTTGACCATTCATATATGTCAAAGTTCTGCTTAGTGACTAGCATATTACTATGGGGTGCAAACTAACAGTGATTTGGGATATTTTTTTCCCTTCTGAACTAAATCAGATCATTTATCCTAATCAGCAATTTATCAAGAACAAGTGATAAGCTTTTACCTTAAGTATAATGAAACAAGGTACATGAAAATATAGCAAAACAATCAGATTTACTGAGTGTTGCTCAAGCTGAGTGGCTAGTGTCTTAATTGTAAAAAAAAATCAAGAGAACCTGGTAAATTTCTAACTGAAATGTAAGCCTGAAAAATAACATTTTACAGTGACGTTATGTGGCTTGTTTAAAGTCACCCTCTTCACAACCACCACAATGCTATTATAGTTCCTGTTCTTCCATTTTCTGACCTGTTTAATTGCTTGAAATCCTCAAGTTACGCATTCTAATCTACAGTATTCCTGTAATTCCTTTATCTCTGGTATGTTTTACCTAATTTTATCTTCCAATGTGCTTTTCCCTCTTGGCACAGTATCTAATGCACCATGCCACTGAGCACTGTGGCCAATGGTTTTAAGTGTAATTATATTTAGATTTAAAAGCGCGTAAGCCAAAGATACTACGTCTTAGAACAAGGGTCAAATCAACCGATGGCCAGTTTAAAAATGCTTTAAGACCTCACTATCAGAGCTGATTGAGAACGTGTAAGTTAGGCAGAGACATAATGCTATGTGAATAGAGAACTGTTATAAACACACTAGCCACATTTTAATTAAAATAGAGTTTATTAGCTTTACTTTTAATATAAACATGAGGAAGAAAAACCACGTAAGTTGAAACATTCTTTTCAAAATAAAACTGCAATCAATACTTCAATCTCCAAGCTCCGAACTCCATAAACAATGTGTTTTGAGGTGGTAGATTGTAATATTTTATATACCTTTATCATTTATGTTTCTGTCCTTTAAAAATGATGGAACCTGCAGCACTCAATATAATGTGAAACTTTGCTATACTGAAAGTATTCCTTGGCCCAGAAATGCTTTGTTTATAGGCAGAATTTCCAGGAATACAATTCTGAAGGAAGGAGAAAGATTTCAGATAGTTGAAAACATTAATTTTTTAAAAATATTTCAAGTTTAGGTGATATTTTACTAACCTCCCAAAAGAGTAATTACTTAACTCCCTGCCCTTTTTAAAGACTTGAGTTAAGGGTTCCTAAGGTTTGTATGTTGAGACTCAAATGGGACACCTACAGCCTGGTTAACATGTAGGACAGAAAAGCTGTTTCTTATCACCCACTTTCATGTCATTTCTATCAGGGTCCAATTCTTTTCAATTGATTACATGTGGAAGTTAACACTGCTCTTCATAATCTTCCTTTACCAAATCCAGAAAAAAGAAACTTAGTCACCTAAAGCAGGAATACAGCACAGCCCCGCAAAGAATTATTTTTAAAAGAGGACATGTCTATGAAGATACAAGTTATCACCCTAAAATTTTAGTGCAATTTTAAGCTTTGACACTTGTAGAAATATAAATGCAAACTTAACAAGGCATACTTCGAGAGTTTAAGTGAAGCTCTCTTAATACTTTTTTGTTTCAGTCCATATAAGATTAAAAGCGTAATACTGAAAACTTACAAAACTAAGTAAGTTTAAGAAAAATTCAATTAAACCTTCAAGTGATGTTTTGTAAGTCTGTAGCATATTTCTATAGCAGTGCCCCAGAGAGTCCAAGCACACTATATCAAAGCTTAAAATTCACTAAGACTGTGGGACACGAATTTCATTACCTGCTTATCATTGGACCACCGTGTGGGCTGGAATTATGAAAATACCTTTTGATATGTTTATTTAACAAAGGAAAGCACCATTATAGTTTGTAAGATATGCAGCGTGGGCCCAACAGAAGTAGGTAATCAATGACTGATACTTTCTCTTATTATCCCAGGCTACTATGCTAATAGGTGGTGCTTGCAAAGAATTAGAATGACAGGTGTTACTCAGCAGCTTTTTGGTTTAAACTGATTGCCAATAATGACTAGTAGCTTCAATGATTTACTAGGGAAGAAGAACCCTTCAATACCCAACAGTGCTACTGTCTGTTCCTAAGTGGCTTTATGATAGGAATCCCATGTTTTAATGGTAACACTGCATTGATTCTAAAGGAATATGCAGCAATATTGTGGGGGGGGGGGCAGAAAAATAGCAAAGGCATAAATGTTATGTAGTTAGTGCTTTTAAAGTCTAAAAATTTAAACTTCAATTGAAAAAACTTAAAGAGTTCAGCTATCCACCTACACTGTAAGCAAGTATCTGTGTGCAGGTTGGGAGCTTTAGCTTTGGGGAGGTTTTTTAACTGTGTTTACATTAAAGAGGACAAGAGTGTGTTGCACTGACAAGGTCCCATTCTTTCCAATGAGCTGGAGTGGGTTTTGTTTTTGTTTTTTAACTCTGTTTACATTAAAAAAGGACAGTATGTTTTACTGACAAGTTCCCATTCTTTCCTTGGAGCACAGTCCTTGCTGTCCTTGAGTTTCTTGAATTTGATGTCTTGTCTTTATTAACTTTGCTGGTTTCTGAGAAAGAGAGGTGATACTTCTCCAGTCCTTGTAGATGAGAGGCTCTTGATGTTACAGCCTCTCATTTTTCCTCTAAGAGATAATAGCATTAGAGCGCTGAATACCAATGACATTATCAGCGCTCAGAGACCTTCTCATAGCAGCTCTACATATGTCTTTGTAGTCATCATCGTCACATAATCTGGAAATAGCCTAGGAAAGGCAATCAAATAGAACAGATACAATTCACTGATAAGCTGCACACCCACACTCCCGTAGATAGTTCATAGTTACTGCTACTTTGGGTAGCTGAGGTCTACACCGCCAGCTTCTGGGGGTGGCACTTCTGGTAACTCGCTAACATAGACCCTTTAGGGGCTGTGATTAGATTGCCAGAGCAAAGAGGAGCTTAGAATTATTTAAAAATTGGGTTCCCAAAGATGTCAAAAGGCACTGTGACAGGCTCCTAACAGCTGTATCATTTGTTATCTGTACACTTGTTCCTTAAACATAGTGAACATGCACGTGGGCAAAATCAGTGTTTACTTGGCTATTCAAATTCTCTCCAATCTTCATCAGTTATTGTATACTCTAAGCACATTTTTATGAGGTAGGCATATGCTGTACTTTACTGGAAGGTAGGAAAGAAGGGTTTAATGACTAAAGCACCATAGCAGCTAGTTCATTTGCACATTAATTATGGTAGAAAAACTTACCACCAAGATAGCACAGAAAGTTCCACTTTAAGTGTGTCCATTTCAGTTGTGAATAATTTTGCTATACAGTCACCAAAAGTTGTAAGCCATAAATAATACTTTGTCCCATATATGCTACCATTTCCATTAAAAAGCCATGTATGCTCTACAGCATTTGAAACACATTATACATATATTCTAAGTATATATAGGTCTCTCAGGTTAGCCACCAATGTTTTTGTTTCATAAACTCATGGGACTGAAATAAGACATGAATCTACAAACTGGATAAGACAGTTAAGACTATAAGTAGATTATGTATGTAGAAATGATTAGTGATGCAATCCTAAGAAATTATTCATGTATGGTTCTAAGGAAAGGTAGAGGTTCAAATGGAAAACCATTAAGAACAGATTAAATTTGATCTAAAATATTCTGAATTATGATCACAAAACAGATGCTTTAAAAGACTAGAAATATGATGGAAAAGGGTTAATAAACTCTTCAATGTGGTAATTTTTAAAAGCTTTCCATTCTCCTAATCACTTCTTAACATGATTTACTATAGGTGCTGGCTTTGGTGACTGACAGAAAACCCCACTTAGTGATTCCATGGTCTTACTTACCTCTAAGTTTTGTGCTCTTTCTTTACTGAGAGGAGCAAACATAAAAACCACGTCGTTGTCATCTGCCAGGGAGCGAAGGTCAAAGTAGTATTTGGCATAAACACTGGCAGGAACATTAATATTAAACTGAAGCAGCTCCAAAAAATGCCTTTCCATCTCATTCCTTGGGAGGGGAGGAGACAACAAATACAGGACAATTTGAGTCAATTGAGCTATGTTAAAAAGCATCATTCTGAGCTACTAGATGGCTCTAAACTTTGTTTTCAAACAAATAAAGGCTACCCAGATGAATTAATACACTAATGTTCAAACAAAGTAGAGCTATCTGTGGCCCTTTCTGCATCCCAGCACTGTGCATTTGGGACAGGGGAGAGGTGATGGCCCTCTTATACACTTGTGATGCTGACTCGGGGCTCATTCTTCAGAGTTCCATTAGTGCAGCTGTACAATTCATGCTCCATGCTCTCTCACAGGGCCCCACTAATAGTGATCAGATGAAAGGAATGATGTATGCTGTTTATTAGCTCTGAAGAACTTGCAGACATTTTCACCTGGCAGATAACAGGAAGGGGCTTATTGAAGTAGAGACGCATCAACAAAAGCAGTAGGCACATCACCACGGCAACAAATGGATCCACAGAGAGCCAGTGCTATTATCTCCGAGGGGGAAAACTCTTGAGGCAACAAGGATTCATCTCAAATAAATAAATAAGCTACATTTGATAGGAAAGGGAACCCCTCCCCCTGTCCCAGTGCATGGGGCTAATGTCAAAGGGCATGATGCAAGTTTCTGTTCACCTTAATCTTACTGGGGTGAGAAATTGTCACTATGACAGGTCAGTATGCACTTTTTAAACAATGGAAGGCAGAAAGATTAAAGATAGCTGTCCTGGCTGGACTAACCCACTTTATGATATGACCTCTGACAGAGTACTGGACTCGAACTCAAACAGTGTTTCTCTCACATTGGGAATGCAATCCCAAGATGCTCAGCGCCCATGGCTCTTCCCAGCACAGAATGGACGCACACCCACAGGGGTGCGATTCAGGCAAGTGGGAAAGGAAGATTTTAGGAGCAGTCCTTTGCTATGTGACCATACTGCTGTTAATTGCCAAGTGTTTAAGTAAATAAATATAAAACCAGAGTAAATCGCACTTTCACAGTAATCCCTTTATAGAGAGTTCATTCTATTAAAACATGAGAAGCTTATTTTTAAAATATATTTGGTTTCTTAAAGTTTTAATATTTTATCCATTTGATAGGTGAACAAGGCTTGATAGTCTACTGTATGGAGAACAGTCAGAATATGAAATGAGATGAGGTTTTCTCATTTGTTGAACTTTCAACCCAACTGAACCTACTTCCAAAATTAATTTCCTGTTCAATATGGCCATAAGTCTATAGAAATGTAAATCAGATTTTGATAATTAGCTAATCAGGATTTAATTTACCACAGAAATAAAATGCACTTCACTATCCCTTTTATATTTTCTCCACTAATACATATTAATTGTGTAGAAATACAGTACTTCATAGGATTAACATGTCTATTAATAGAGGTTTAATCACTGAAGAAAAGCATTATGCCTACAGAATATGCACCTTCTGGGTTTTTGTTTTTTTTCAATGGCTAGATAGTTGAATAGCATACCATTTATGGGCACAGCAAATTTTCTGAATAGCAGCTGCTCAGTTTAACTAATTCTTTTGAAGGGAAATATATTCTAAAAAGACACATAGATAGATGTTGGAAAGTTTTAAGAAAAAGGTGATCAACACCAATTTTTCAATTTAGGCTCAAAATGAGATGATTACAAATAGTAGTCAACAGCAGGGGAACAAAACCAATGTGTAACTACACACTGTTGTAATGCCTTCCACTTTCCAAAGGTCATAAAAAGCAGCCTATTATACACATAGCTCCTGGTGTTTCTGTTCACACACACAAAGTATTTGTTTAGAACTGGTCTTCCTGTAGCTAGACACTGCCACCACTGCTCCTGGAGCACACATCTGTGAAAACCCACACACATTTCCCTGCATTTTCTCTGACGTTATAACTAGAACCAGAGCCCCAGCCAGCTTAGTTGCAGTTGTGAGAAACTTTCAGATGCCATCACGGCAAGGCTGGTGTTCATGATTACAAATTTTCCTTCCTTCAAGGGACCAGTTTTTGAAGAGTGATGACAGTGGTGATCAAAGTCACTTTAGCTTCTGCAATTTCCAAAAGTATTTTCATTTGTTTCAAATTCATTTTTTGCTGTCACACTGTTTGCTAAGATGGCTACCACCATTATCACCATGACCACTCAGTTTATACTTTGACAGCAACCGACAACCACTGGTCCCTTTTTTAGTCACAAGTATCCTTACTTCAGTTGTGAGTATGCACTTCGGTAATTCTGAAAGACAGTCTTATCTAGAGTAATGCTCAAAGGTAACAAAAACAAATTTGTCACAGCCTGCCATGGTCTTGATCATCCTATGCTGTTCAATATAATCAAGAGGTGTTCTTTCATACTTTCCTAAATGCCACCCACAAAGACATTTTCACTGTCAGGTGGGCACTTTGAGTCTCTACTGGAAATACCTCTTTAGCTACTAGTCTCAAGGCTCTTCACAGCAGCCAGGGTGGCCAGATTGAAAGCCCTCCTTTAGTTTGGTGTTTTGTTGCCTTATGAGTGTGCCTCTGAGGGGTACCCTCACAGTGAACCTGTAGCCTCATGCATGACTCACTGCTGTGGTTGCTGAATGCCCCAGGAAACTCCACTGGGATGGGCACTGGGTTATGCCCAGTGATGCTACTTAGACTGCCTGAGTGGTAGAAGCTTCTAAACTCATCAGACCTATTTTTAAACACATGCAATCATCTTAAATGGGGGAGAACACAGCGATTTAAACCTTTATATGTGGCTATATTTTTCATCATGGTTTCTGTAACAATGTAACTTCAGAAAAAAATGAGGAAAGACCAGTAAAAGGAAATATACAATGTGTGACTATGTGACTCAGTTTAGGCTATAATCTCTCAATAGTCCAGAGACTGTAAGACCTTAATAGTGACCAAACATGTATTTCAAAGGCCCAATGTGTGACCCTTAAAAATGGACTGGAACTGGTAGATGGCTTTAAGAAAGTCATGAAGATACTTACTGTACACTGTTTGGTAGTGAGCTTATAAAATGTTTGCCAAAAACCACCAGAGAAATACATTTCAAATTAACAAGCAGATTATTACAACAATAACATCAAAACCTACTAATTAATGATGAGGAATATGAATTGTTATACCAAGGGTGGACAGAAAGTAGTATGAACTTCTATGCCTATTTCAGTTCTCTGTTCAATGTAACCTTTAAAAATATTTTTTTAAAATGTAAACTTCTGGGGGGCAAATGAGGTATTGGAGTATGGTTAGAAAAGTTCATCAAAACCTTACAAACTCACATGTCCTCAACTGTAATGTCTTTGAGGATCTGGCAGTAGTCCACATTCCATACAGCCTGATCATCCCAAACCTTGGAGGCAAGAAGAATGGCTCCCAAAACAATTCTTTTCCAGTTAGTGGGACAAATGTCGATCTCAGCATAGGTTAAAAGCCTTTCTAAGTAAACCTGCAGAAGTAGAGCACTGGTCATTGGTTTCAGTTCAGTTTAAGTGCTATGACAGCGGTTCTCAACCTGTGGGTCGCGACCCCTTTGGGAGTCAAACGACCCCTTTGGGAGTCAAACGACCCTTTCACAGGGGTCGCCTAAGACCATCAGAAAACACCTATCAGATAGTTACATGACGATTCATAACAGTAGCAACATTACAGTTATGAAGTAGCAACAAAAATAATTTTATGGGGGTCACCACAACATGAGGAACTGTATTAAAGGGTCGCGGCATTAGGAAGGTTGAGAACCACTGTGCTTTGATAAATAAGAACTTTTAGGAATGACAGATTTCATCTGTTTTTGACATGCCTCTTATTCTTCGGTTTTACAGACTTTGCTTGGCCAGCCAAGGCCAGAGGCCAGGCCATAGTTGCAAGTCACACAGATCTGTTGCCTACTCTGCCCGTGTGAATTTCTAGTGCAATTCTGGACATCTTAGCAAAGGGCATTCTGAAGACACACACTGTGTTATAACCTCCCCACTTGTAAAGGGCAGCATACGCACGCCCACCGTAGAGTCAAGTTGTTCAATAAATACTTGAGTGCCTACCACATGCAATGTACCATACCTGGCTGGATGTTATATGGGGATTTTACATAATACTTGAATATGTAAACCGCGGGTGATACTGAGCACATTTGTATCTTTTCACAGTAATTACTCCTTTTGCAGCACCAGCTGAAAATTAAAAGTGGTGGTCAAGAGCGCCTCCTAGTGGCTGCTATGCAGCAGGACAGGCAGTACAAAGGGTGCTTGAAGCGGATGGTAGAACTGTCAAGCACCTCTGTACTTAGTGACTTTTCAAAGAACAGTTCCACGTGCATACAAAAATCAGTCTTTTCTCATATCCCCTAATTTTCTATCTCCATTATAATTCATGAACTTCATCTCTTGTCTTACAGAAGCTAATCACTTCTGTTGGTTTCAAGGCAGTAACAGAACTGCCAGTCTCAACCTGCCAGGAAGCCTGTGAGACTTCATGATTTCTTTTACATGTGTTCAATGTCCATTCTACTAAGAGCTGGGTGAAGTGAACAGCTGAGCAAAGATTGTAGAAGTTATGATTTGTTGTTACCTCAAAGGGTGCTCTGTGGAAGAGTAAGTGCCAGTGTTCTCCGAACTCGACTGTTTTCAAAAACAAATGGTTATATGTTCTTTTGCTCCCAGTCCCCGAAACTCAGCTCTCTCAGGTGTCCTGAGAATGAATCCCCTTACAAGGTTTAACTCTTTCGGAATAATTAAAGGCACTTACAGACCACTGGCAATCTCTAACCTTCCTGTCCTCTCTACTGGCAAACTTGGTGTGTGCTGTCACTCATCCATGTATCCCACTCGCCCTCCTGAGTCAGTGGATTGGCGATTTCTCTTTCTTCTCACTGAAGCTAACTCTTCTATCTGTGAAGTAAATCCCATCCCATTTCTGAATACTGTGCCCAGAATTACCTCTTTTTGAAGAATTTCTCCCTCTCTGCCAGAAATTTTCCCCAGTATGAACATGTTTACATTGTTCCCAGCCTAATCTCTCCTTCCCTAGAATTCGTCTTCTCATTTTGCTCACAGTAAATGCCCTGATGCTGGCTTTTCATCTCTCATTCTCCCCTTACACCCCACGTTCATCTGCCCCCACCACTGTTACTTTACTGAAAATAATTTTGCCAAGGTCATGCATGCCTTTGCACATGCAAACCAGAGCTCTTCATCCCAATTCTCCATTCGCCAAGCCTTCCCTAATAACATGAAGGACAGTGCCATTTGTCCAGCTGCTGGGGCCAAAACCCTCCATTTGAGTTGTTAGCAATTCTTGTTATCTCTACTTATCATTGGTAATCCAGCCACTTTGTATTCTATTTGTCACTTCTCATTTGTATCACTTGCTACTACTTCCTGACTTCTCTGCCTCCCAACAGCAGCCATTCTCCCCCAAAGCAGCCAGGACAGCCTCTTTAATTAAGAGCACTTCACTCCCCTGCCCCAAACCTGCCAAAGGCTTTCCCATCAAACGAATACAAATCTCATTTCTTCCCATGGGCCTGCAAGCCATGAGGCCCAATAATACAGAGCACTGCCATTCTATGACCTCATCCTATATTCTTTCCCTCATTCGACCACACTGGCCACGCTGTTGTTCCTCAAACACACAAAGCATGTTCCTGTTTCAGAATCTTGCACTTGTCCCCTGTCTCTCTAATGCCAGAGCTCTCTGTGTCTTCCTTGGTTCAATCAGGTCAAGGTTGAAATATCACCTCTTTAAAGAGGCTCTTCCTGATCATTCTATCTAAAACAGTAAGCCCTGTAGTCATTTTACCACTTTACCCTGCTTTATCTCCTTGGTATTTACTACTACCTGAAATACTCATGTTTTTAAAAACATTCATTAAAAAAATTAGTTATGTCTTCCTCACTGGAATATAAGCTCCATAAGAGCAAGAACTTCACTCAGCCTGTTCTCTCCTCTATCCTCAGTACTGAGATCAGTAAGGACAATCAGCACTTAAGGGACAAGTCCCCAGAGGAGTGGCTACAGTGGTAGGAAAACCAGTAGAGAATAATAAAAGAGATGACAAGATAAGAGAGGTTCAAGGAGAGTGGTCAAATGCTAAAAGCTGGCAAAAAGGTGCTCAATGTAGAAATACCCACCAAATACTGGCTTTGGTCACTAGTCTATCTTCTATCCAGTTTTTATTCTATACACATTCCCTGCATTTGAACAGCTACTCTTAACACCTTACCTCTACTCAGAGTCATGCTCTAATTTCATAGATTCACATGATTACTAGACACGGCAACTCTGCTGTCTTACAGGTACATCAGAGCTTAACTTGTCTACAAAGAACTCCCTCCCCCTCTTTAAACCCAGATGCTTTCCTTCCTGCATTACCTAGCTCTCCATGTGGAAGTACCACTCCTGCCTTTCTCCAGCATGTGCTAAGCACTCCAAATGGCAGGCAGCTCCATGCAAAGGTCTGTGATCCAGTGCCCACTGAGAGGTCTTTATTCCAAAGCCCAAGCCACCTCTCCGAAATGTTAAGTCCACTCTGAAGGAGGAGGCGCCGACCTAAGTATTCTTTCCCTCCACACCATGTCATTGACATAGGTTTGCTATAGGGAAGAGTAATACAATCCCAACCACTTCTCACTAAAATAAAACTTATTATTCAAAATGATAGAATTTCACCATAGGAATTCTGTATGGATGACACAAAGTTCCTCACACAGTCTTAGCTTAGCAGGCAACTAGCAAATCTTTTTCAAGTACTCTGGCACTATATTCCTGGTCAATTTCACAGGCAGGCACAAGAGGAAAGGAGGGATGGATCAACACCCATCATCCAAGGAATGGAACATAGAACTTAGGGCTATAGTTTTCAACTGGGACACACATCAGAGTTGCCTGGGGAGTATAGGCTGGGACTCAGCTTAGACCTACACTGAATCAGTCTCTGCCTGTGGACCAGATGGCCTTGTTATTGTCCCCATCCTACCCCACTAGCATACCCTGTATGTGTACACATGTGTGCACCGCCTGTGTATGTTATGTCTTGAGGTATGCAGGGAGAAACGAGAAATCTCTCCGGCTGCCTGCAGGAGCAACTGTTTTGTGATGAGAAAAACAATAGCAACGTTTTAAATCATAATGATTAAGTTCAAATATGTGTATTTTACTTCCTTTGATAGTTTTCTCTTAGTAAAAGTTCTGATGATCATTTCAGGAACCTTTATTTGAAAAACAAGACCATACCCTCTGTATAAGACAGAAAAGATGCTTTATGAAAGAAGAAATAGCTTACCAAAGTCACTATTGCACATTCAGCTGTTAGCTGTGCAGCACTAAAAAGAGTACGAACAAATCTATAAATCAATTTGTGTTCTGGATCATGCTTAAAATACTCCTCTGGAACCTTTTCTCGCTGAAAGAAACAATGCAATGTAAGTATCCACTGAAGAAAAATACTTAAGTACTCTTACAATAGTAGTCTTCTACTTGTGCCCACATGCTCCTTAAAAGTTCTGACTGGGTGACGTGTCTTTTAGTATTATATGTAAATAATGGGATCTCAAAATACCATAGTGATTCAATGTTAGTATTTCATTCATTAAAGAAAAATGCGGGCACAACCTCAGAAACGTTATCTGTTCCGTTCTACCTCACCCCAACAGAATTCTAACCAAATGTAAACTACTATTAAACTCAAAAATCTTGTTGAGCATCATGTCATACTTCTCTGCAATCAACTTTTCAGTTTCCTAGAACTATAAGGCTCTAAGGCTGTGCTGTCCAATATAGTAGCCACTAGCCACATGTCAGTATAAAGCATCTGAGGAAGTGAATTTTAAAATTTTTGTCATTTATTTTAACTGATTTAAAATTTAAATAGTTTTCTAATTTTCTTCGTAGAGATCTTAGCCCACTAATTATACAAAGCTGAAATGCAGTTCTTACAGTCATATTCCTTGTACAACATAAAATAATTAGATACAACATGCACTGGGAAAGATGAGTTAAAGGAAGATGATTTTTTATTTCAAGCTGGAGTGAGTAATTTTCTTCTAATAATTCATTTCAAAGCAAATCAGCATGAAATAAACACAACTGTATGAGAGATACTTACTGTGAGTGGATGTGATCTCTCATCAAAAATATCCAAGGATCTATTTGCATCTCTATAAAATAAGAATGTTCATTTAAAACACTCATTCAGGAATTGCTAAGATCTTACTAACACATCTGCTTGGAGTAGAGCAGGGGTAGAGGGAGAAGCTTAACCTTCAATAAATTAGTTTTACACGTTCTTATCTTGGCTTCTTTAAGAGGGTTTTCTGCCCTCTGTTTACTCAGCCCATCAAATTCTGTGAAATTTTTTCTACAGTGACCAGCCAGAGGGGCCTTTATAAGTACCCTCCCCAACAGGCAATGCTAGTAAACCAATATATTTCCCCTCCTCTAACCTCACATTTGAACACACAAGAACATTTTATAAAGCAGTAGTGGTGGACAATAATGTCTTTAGAATTTTAATGCATGTGAATGAGGTTCATGTTTCTTCCCTATTTTTTTCCTCTTATTAGTTTCCTATATTATATTCTAATTGTGTATTTCTTCTTGTCTCGTTTAAATAGTTTTGAGTTAAAAACTTGTCTTTTCATTTTAAAAGTCACCAGTCTTTTGATTTAGAAGTTCACCACATTAATACACTGTGCTCAGTTAACCAGTGGTTCTCCAAGTGTGTTCCACGTGTGTTCTGCAGGCCTCAGGTTCCCACTCTTTTCAGGAGGCCCATGAGGTCAAAACTGTTTTTTACAGGAATATTAAGTAAGGCATTACCTTTTATACTGATACATGCAATGACTGCACTAAAGCAAAAGTGGGTAAAATTGGTTTCTGAACATAAATCAAGGCAGTGGTACCACCTGTACTGTCATTCTGTTCTTCACAGCCACTTGCAGTTGAAAAAAATTCTGCTTTACTTAAGAACATCATGATGAAGTAGTAAAAATTAACAGTGTTATTAAACATTGATCCTTCTTTTTATATTCTGGATGATTAAGTGCAAAGTATGCACTAAGTACTTCTGCATACTGAAATATGGTTGTGTTAGGAAAAGCACTTCTGACTTAGTTGTGAGTTGAACAAGCCCCTTTTTTCATAGAATACCATCTTTATTTGATAGTAAACTCTCATTTTCTTGAAAATGAACAAGTGAGCCTATTACTTCAAGGTAAATAATTTAAGTATACTTGTTGGCAATGATAAAATTCAAGCTATCAAACTAAAAATCAGGATTTGGAAAAATCTGCACCTTCTTTTGTGAGCTTGACAGCTTTTCAATACTTAAAAACTCTTTGCACAAAAATGAGTTTTTGACACTGTATAAAGAAATGTGAACCAGTATTTTCCAAATGACAAATACAATATTATAAAAATCACATACAAGATTCATTCAGTGCACAAGATAGATCAATGGGTATTAATTTAACAGAGTACTTACTATAAGTCCATTGATATGATTTAAAATTCCATTGTAACTAATTTAAGAAACTAATACTTGTGAACTTATGCGACAGTATCAAAGAATATTCACAAATTATCTGAATACTTTAAAAATACACCTTTTTCCAGTATGTATCTGCATGAGGCTGGGTAGTCTTCATATTATCTCTTCCAAACAAATGACTGAAATGACTGAAATAATTGCAAATGATTGAAGACAGAGTAGACATGAGAATCAGCTGTCTTCTATTAAGCCAGATATTAAAGTGATTTGCAAAAATGTAAATAAATGACACACTTTCTACTCAACATTTTTGTTAAAAATAATTATTTTTCATAAAAACATTATGTTAATACCATGGTTCACAATCTGGGGTGATTTTGTTCCCCAGGGGACATTTTGTCATGACTGGAGACATTTTTGGTTGTCACATTATGGAGTGGGGGAGAGGGTACTAATAGCATCTAGTGAGTAGAGGCCAGGGATGCTGCTAAATATCCTATAATGCACAGGACAATCCCCCACAACAAAGAATTATCTAGTTCAAAATTTCAATAGTGTTGTAAAAACTCTGTTTTAACATACAATGGACTTATTTTTAAATTCTCAATTCTCAATTTTAATTTCTAATATTGTAAATATCAATATAACTCACATAAGTAAATACTCTTTGAGATCCTCAATAACTTAAGCATTAACAGTCCTAAGACAAAAACAAACGATTCACTTCAAAAGCAGCACTCTATTGCTTACTCAAATAATGGCTATACTAGACTTGGTATCTTGCAAATTTGTTAGCTAGAATAATAATACAGGTTTTAAAACTCACCTGTTCTTTATGTGGTAATATATTGCTAAGGTCACACTGTGGAGGAAAAAAAATGTAACAATTGATTTTAAAATGTTAGGTCTGAAGAAATTCTTTAAAATGGGTTGGGGTTAGGGGGAGAGGGAAGGCATTCCCAGCTGCCCAGTGGCCTTGAAATCCTTATTTAGCACTTATTTAGCAATATCATAAGGACACTTTCTCCTTTGTTCTAGTTCTTTGGCTTTCAGCAAAAATAGGAGAACTAAAATGCTAGGTTAGAAGACATGTTTTGGTTGATTATTATAATATATAAGTTATTACACATTTCCTTTGTCATTTGCCTTGCTACCCATAGCGCCTCTCCTCCTGTACAAGTTCTATTTGCACACAAGCTTAATTTTAAACCACACAGTTTTTGTGCTTAAAAAAAAAAGTTAAGTCCCTGCATTTCAGTTGATTTAGTTCACTATCGACCTACCCACCCATTTTTCCATGATTTCCCAAAAGGTAAATAAAGAGCTCTATAACAAAATAATTTAAAATAACTGTTACATAATTATTAGAAAATTTAACAGCAAATATAATTACCCACAAATTATAGGTTCTAAGTAATTACATGATAGATATCCTAAAATAAGCAGTGCTAACAATGCAGCATAATACTACACAGTGTAATATTAGTAAGTTATTTCCAAATTAGTTTAATTAAAATATTAATGAGCAGATGTGTGTCCTAAAACACTGTGTAAGTTACTGTATTCCTAAGTTATTCACAGATGATGTGTACAAGGCAACAAAGGGGTTCTTTTGGTTAAGTTACATGCTTCTCTTTGCCCTCAGTATCTACAGTGAAGCTCAAAGTATTTGAAGAAAGGCAAATCTGAATTTTATAACTAGTGCTTTAGAATATTAGCACTTGTAAAAAGTCTGATAACATTGTTAACATAGAAATGGATACTTCTACAGTGCTTCAAACAGTTTTATCTTCAAATTGATTTTAAAATCAATTTGAAGCATATAAGCTGAAAAAAGACCACTGAATCTGAGATGACATTTAATTCAACAACCCATTTTATAGAAAAGGGAACCAGGATTAAAACTGACTTGCCCAAGGTTCCACCAATAGTGAGAAGCAGTTCTCTTTCTCCTACACTCTAACCAAGCAGTGGTTCCCAAGCTTGGCTGTACATTGGGATCGTCTGCGGGGCTTTAAAAACTGCTTTGGCTCCCACTCTCTACCTTTTGATTTAACTGGCATTGGGTCTGACTTGGCTTGTTTTGAAAGCTCCCCTGGTGATTGCAATGTGCAAAAACTTATGAGTTAGGGTTAAGATCAGAATCACCCTGGATGCTTTTGTCCATATAATCATGCCTCACATCTTTCCTCAGATGCCTCACATCTTATCAAGACTTGTGAGAGAGTTTGTTAGAGGAGGGGGTGGAATTAGGCTGACCATATGTACCATTTTAAATAGGACAGTATATTGTTTCTTTCTGTCCCATTTAAAACAGTAGGTATGGTCAACCTAGGTGGAATGCTATATAGAGGCATATATTTTGAAAAAAGTTGTGTTAAGTAATTCTAATAAAGCTCAACCGCCTGACTGTAAACAATGTGCTACTACCCCATGATAAAGAGTTTTCAAACTCATTTCTAAAAATCAATCTGTTCTATTAATTTTGTCAGTAAATATTGAATATATTTGTGAATATTCAATAGTGAATATATTGAATGATCATTTTTAAAACTTAATGAAAGCAAATTAAAACTTACTGTACTTCCAAAAATTAGACTAATTTGGTTGGGGGAAGCACGAAATGTACTTACTTGTCTGAGCAAGGTTAATTGTTAAAACTACTTTTGAATTATATACGGAAATATCAGAATCTTTCTAATTCAAAAGAAGTCATGGGCTAAAGTCAAAGTAGAATGGTTTTTTACCAGGATTTAATGTCCTGGCTGAATAAAAACATTCAGTGACTACTCGGTAGGTGCCAGAGCTCAGGACTTGAGAGAGAGAGACAGGGCTCAGGTTTTGCCAAAACACAATTTGATCTCAGCTATTGTTATAAGTGAGAGAAGAGAATTACATTATTATGATTATAAACTTGCTGTTTTTAATTAAAGTAGAAGTTACTGATAATTAGCAAAAAAGCTTGTACATTAGAAACAAGATTAAGTTTATGAGCAAATTATGTTTTTATGACTGAAAAATAAAATTAGGGATGAGGCTATTAATACTTTCAAGTAGAAGTTCCCAACTGTGCTCTGAAAAATCAATCTTCATTATCCCAAAGAGACATTAATAATGTTCTTTGGACAACCTCAATGGCAGTGAGGAAGCTCTACATCATGTTTTGTTTTTCTCTCTTAAATAAGCTTGAAAGGTTCATCTTACAGTGTTTTAAAAATATATCTCCAATTGTGGACTATGAGGTGCTCCCAGAAATTAAGGAACAGTTTTCATCATCATGACATGCTCTTGTTTGCTTAAGCATAAAACTGACTAAGCCTATGTTTCCAAAAGTCACTTCCCTCATTTTTTTCTGCTGTGATTTTCTTATATATATGGATTGATATAGTGTCTTGGAGATACAGTTATATAGCTATAAAATATATATATATATATAAAATTAAATTTAACATATCTATTAAATTAAAACCTCAGTTGAACAAATTTTATCCACAAAGATATTAGCTTCCAAAGTTGTTTCTTAAGACTAGTTTGATGCATTTTACCTCTCTTTGGGGGTCAGGGAAGGAAAAGTAAATTTTCATACAGAAACAGTACAGGAAAAAAATGCACGAGGGGAAAAACTGACAAAATCAATTAAATTTAAGTGCAGATGCACTCTGGTGCCAGTAGGGACAAGCTGTCCCTCCTTCAATGAGTAGCTTCCAAAGTAGTATGCACTATTTTAGTCCTGAAACCATAAACAAATGTTTTAAAAAAACAGCTAATAAAAAGCACTTCTCCTTTTCATTATGTTCAACAATGTCTTGACAACAGAAATGCATCAAATAAAGAGATAGTTTTTCTGGGATTTCTTATTTGCTGACTGGCTTTCCCTTCTATCATTCACTCAAAGATTAAAATGGAAATTGAAAATTCATATTTAGGTCCCTAAAATCAATATATAATTGACACCAGTTTCTTAATCTGATCACTGAAAAGGACAATGAAATGACTGAAATTACGTATGGCTAGGATGCTTTTAGCATAAGGGGGTCTGTCACTCAGACCTTGGTAACCTAGTTGTACTCACCATTTTATTGTGGTTCTAAGATTAGGCTGGCTGACTGTGCTGTCATCTAGAAATATTGTTGAGCATGAGCTATATTTTTTAGTGAGCTGCCCTGGAGATACCTGAAGGGGAAGGGAAATAGAAGAAAATGTCACAGTAAGTTAAACCTATAAAAGTGTATTTTTTCCTTGGTTAAAATGTCAAACAATTAAGCATTAAGACTTTCTTACACTCCATAAACTACTTGAGTGTGGTATGTGCAGCTCTATGGGAAACCCATTAGATACTCTAACTTCCACAGACAAGATGTGAGGAATGAATTATAAAATGCTGCCCTTGACATAGTACTTATAATCAAACCTGGCAAACACCTATTATAAATTCCCTTTACACTAATGTAAAGGGTTTAGAATAAGATTTCAATGTTTTGTTTTTTTTTAAGCAATGAAAAGCAGCCGAGATTTTTCTATTTCTATTATTAATTTACGGCAATAAAACATAATGCCTTATATAATACTGAAGTAAAAGCATTTTGTTGCAGTAAATGAAAGCCAATTCATTTACTAAAGCCAATAATAAGTACTAGTTCAGGAGACAGTGTGACAGTTTTCAAGTCAGAGGTGTGTGTGCTGGGCCTGCTCTATCACTAAACATGCTGCAGGGCCAAAGGTCTCTCTCTGTGCCTCCGTTTCCTTATTTGAGGGATGAAAGAATATTGTTTTAAGATTCTCTCACATCCAAAAGAACAGATAAAACAAATGTAAGAATTTAACTTTCACTTCATGTTTAAATAAAACTGTCAACCTTTTGGCTTCCCCGGGCCACACTGGAAGGACTGTCTTGGGCCACACATAAAATACACTAACACTAACGGCTTGATGAGTTAAAAAACAAGTCACAAAAAATCTCATATGTTTTAAGAATTCGGTTTGGGCCACATTCAAAGCCGTCCTGGGCTGCAGGCTGGACATGCCTGCTCTAAGTTACCTGATACTCATCAGGATGCTTTCCTGCCTCACTCATGCTCCCCACTCTGCCTACATGCCTTTTTCTTCCTCCTCGTCCCAGCCAGCTTAATTCTCATCTACCTCCAACATACCTCTGCCAGCAGCCACACAATAAAACTTCATCCTTTCTGTACACTCACACATCTAAGTTACAACTTGTTACATGGTATCAACTGCTTACAGGATATCACCCTCATAAGAAAGTAAGCTTCTCCAGGGAAGAGAGGACTCTTACTCCTTTCCTACCTTCAGTGGCTGAGCATAGAATCTGGCAGAAATTGAAAGCTCAACAAGTGTTTGCCAAATTATTTAAAAAAATCAGTTACAACTGGAAGGTAAATCTTACTACAGATACAAATTAGAATTTATCTGCAGTGGTACTAGAAAGGTTACAATGAACGCTTTGAGACCCTCTAGAGAATAAACTATTTTAAAAACACTTTAGAAGTATCCATTTATTTGTGAAAAGTCCAACAATACAGCAATAATCAAATACTGAAACAGCGTAAACTATGTTAGGACAATTCTCTTCCTTAAAAGGAAGGCCAATAACCAAACCACAGTCACTGTAGTTATAAGTAATAGAAGCATTCTTTAATATCACAGAATACCAACAATTTTAAGATGCTTGGTTTTGTTGTATTTTTTAAACTAATTCAGATGAGCCTTCCTCCCACATACTAATAATATAAAATAGTTTTCACCATTCTGTAACACTCTCCCATCAGTATCCCCCACAAATATACAAAAGATAGGGCAGGGAGAAAATCTAGTTGATGTCTGTTAAAATACAGAGGATTAAAACACTGCCAGTAGCCAGTACTCAGAAATATTCATATATTAATCAACCATCACTTCGCTTGTTTCAGATGTTTTACTGCAAAGCCACTTATTCCTTATTAATGAAAAGTTCCAGACATATTTTTGAGAAGTATCACTATTTGGAGGAATAAATTTTCCTGCATGCTAAAAATGTTTAAATTATATCTACAACTGATATGTTCCTTAAGCTAGTCAGTTAACATGTAATTTGCTTTTGGAATCTCAAAAAATAAATATAGCATGAAAAGTGAAAATTCATTCAGATACTTTTATTCTCAATGCAAGGTTATCTTTTAAGATCATAACTGTTAAGGTATAATATGGTAATAATACCCAAGTCAATTCTGACCAAAAACCAGTATGTCGGGGGAGTAAAAAGAATAGGAGAGAAATGCACCAAAATATAGCCTAGTTGGTAAAGTGCTGGGTGATATCTGCTCCCATTTTCCAATGTTTAAAACTTTTTTCTATTACAAATGCATATTGATTGGTCTTGGAAAATATTAGTGCTAAAACAATTAAAAATTTTAATTAAACACGGTCTTACAGCCCTATGAGAGCTCATTTAGTAAATCAGCAACTCACAGTCTACTGGCTAGATGCAACCAGACAAACTTTGAACACTTCCCCATCAGCTCAGGACTACTCCCAATTACTCAAACTGCAGTATCAAGTATCTGGTATTCACTAGACGGTGGCAGAATTAAGCCTCTGAGCAGTCTAAATATACTGGCTGCCAGCAGGTTACTTTTCCCTCATCTTGCTTGAAAATTTAAGACAACTGTCCTTTATGGTTAAAGCCTTACCACTGCTGGCTCACAATCTTAATAAACTACACTGACAAACATAATGATACAAAATGCAAATATATGTGTGTGAGAGAGAGAGAGATATCTCAGCCAAAAACACTATCGACAGTTTAGGGGTCACATGTATTATTTCAACTGGTCACTAGAATAGACAAAGAATAATATTTCACCCTCATTCATTCAGCACTAATGACAGAGTAGATGGACTTTTACAATCTCTACAAGAAAGGAAAGGGGTTACTTAGTAGACTTAAGATTAGGCTGAGCAGACATACCATTTTAAATGGGACAGAAAACACTGGCACTGTCTCATTTCAAACAGTACGTAGGGTCAGCCTAGTCTCACTGGGCTAAATTCAAGGTGTCAGTAGGATGAACATACATACCATCTGAAACAGGACAGTACCGTTGTTTTCTGTCTCATTTAAAATGGTACATCTGGTCAGCCTACTTAAGATTTAATGGCAAAGACTAGAAATATAATCATGCCTAGAAGTCCAATAAGTCACAACCTAAACCTTACCATCAAAGGTCAAGTACCTGTTGAAATCCTGCCTCCACCCATTATGACTACTGCCTTATTTTAACCCTTTAAAAATTAAAGCTGAAGGTTACCCTTTTTCCTACTTTTTCATGAGTTTTGGATACTAAAAATTAATGACTTAAACTTAAAAATTTCTAACACTTTATGCATTAATGAAAACTGCTCTATGTTGCACATTAATGGGACAAGGTGTCAGGGTATGTGGTTTGGATAGAATTCTTTATCAAGGCCTTAGTAGAAAAGTGTAGTGTGTGCTAATTATAGGTATAACCAAAAAGATTCTCTGAATTAATATTATTAATTATATTGAATCAAAACTTTAAACTTCTATTTATACTTCAATTATATACATAGGTTCTAAGTTTAAGTTAAATATGGTTGACTGACCACAAATATATTTCCTCTCCACTTCCTTTCAGATATATTTTATTAGAATTAAAGGCATAAAAAAAGACTCTATACAATACAGGATAATCAGCAGATGATTTTTAAAGTTTGAAAGCTGAAGATAAGATTAAGAAATGGTAACTGACAAGGCAGGACCAAGGAAGCAAAACTTTGGTGCCTACAAAGAGTGGCTGGGACAGGAACATAAGAGTCAGTTTGTCTTACAGAACCCAAGGCAGGCTCAGAAGTCAGAGGCTTGGCCTCCAAATCTTTGCAGTAAAGCCTGTCAATTAACAAAAGTTGTACGCATTCCTGGTGCTTCCAATTACATCTTGAGAGACAGCCAGGGACCAGCACACACCTGAGGGAAGCCAACAGGTAAGAGAGATCAAAACAGAAAGAAGGAAATTAATGGGAGTAATAAAATTCAGGAGCAAATGAAAATTTAAAATAATTCTTAACTTTGGAAAGACAAGAAATTGCATTGGTGAAAGAACCAAATGCTATAAAAATAAAAACAATATGAGAGAACTCTGTAAATTAAAAATAAGATAGATAAAACAAAGTATTCAATAGAAGAGTTGGCACATAAAGCCAAGGGAATCTCCAAGAAGAAAAACAAAAAACAAAATGGAAACCAGGAGAAGGGAAAAATTTAGAGATCTGTGCAGGAATACTGGTCTAAGAGTTCCAACATCTGAGTAACAGGAATACTAGAAAAAATGGAACAGAGTAAACATCAAAGAAATAAAAAAATACACTGAGAGATCTGCCGACTTAATGACCCCAATAAAATGAAAAGGACCATGCCAAACCATATTATGAAATTTTAAAATCCCAGAGATGGAGAAGGTACCAAAAGTTTCCAGAGAAGGGAGGGATGGGGGGAAATGACTAAAATTAGTAATGCACAATGTATCATACAATGTCAACAGATTCAAGAGCAACACTATCATGAGAAAACAGGAGAAATGTCTTCAGAACTACAAAAATTAGTTTCAACCTAGAATTCTATACTTTATCAAATAGGAGGCATTTCAGAGAGGCCAGATGTCTAAAACTTTCTGCCCATTTACCCTTTCCCAGGGAAACATGCTACAGTAAAACAAGGGAGTATAACAAGACAAGGGAAACACAGAATCCAGGACACAAGGGATCTAACACAAGAGAGCAGTTATGTGAGATCCCAGATGACTTCAAAGAGAGATGCCAAGAAAACAGGTACAGAGCAGGCTTAGGGAAAATCAGTCTATACTGAAGGGGGGACACTGTTTCCAGGAAAAAAAATAGAACACATATTTAGTAGATGGAAAATAGTTTTGATAGGCATGTGACAAATGTTACAACATTTGAGGGGAAACTAGCTGTTAGAAAACAAGCAAGTGAATATTGTCAGGAAATTAATTCCACACACGCAAAAATGAAAAATGATTAGGTATTAAGTTAATGCAGTTTGAATAGTATTGCTGTCTATCTGCTTTCTCTGTCATATTACTAGACTGTTCGTTATTGCATATGACTATGTGAAATCATGGTTCAAAAGGGAGGGGACTGGATTTTCCCATAGAAGCGCGGAAGTGCTCAGATTTCAGTAATATTTAAGAAAAAAAACCAATGGTGTACAAGGAGGTGGCACAGCCAGAGAAGTCTCCAGGAAGTAGAACACAAAGGACAGCAGTGAATACTCTCTGCATAGTCATTATAATGTAAACACTGATTTTGATTTAATAAAATCCATGACACATGTTGAGGAAACAGAGTGCGGGAAATAAATCCACAGTGGAGTGAGGAAGCAAAGCTTTCACTTGCTATGACAGGAAGTCAAGAAATAGTGCTAAAAGTTAACTTGACTATTATACTGTTACTTTTGTTATAAAATAAAATTAAAAAACTAAGGCAGATCTTTATACCACAACCATTTTACTGAGATTTAACTTAAATGTCAGAACCCTTAAAAAATGGGCATTACACACACACAAAAAAATACGGGTGGTGGGGGGGGGGCATCACTAAGCCAAAGACTTTCCTGAATACATATACTTGGTAATTAGGAAAACAAAAGAGATTCAGAAAATCTACAAAAAGAGGTCCATGCTAACAGTATTGGGTCCATTATAATTTTTAGGAATCATGGCAGACATACTTTTAATTCATACTATTAATTTCTTACTTAACTTTTCAACTGTTTACTTACATGGTTTAAATGGTTGCTCTTCCTCTTTTCTCGCACTAAGAATAAAAAGAATTAACTGATCAATTCTGATACAAATGCCATAGAAAAATAAAAGTAGTTGCTAATTATCTGACGGATTACCAACATACAAAATGAGATAAAATTCCATTTCATTTTCCAACAAAATTTATAATTTAAATCACCTGGCAAGATGAATCCCATAAAGTAAAATGTAAAAACTTAGTTTCATTTTTTTGACCTAACAAATATGCTGTATTAGGTACAAAAGAAAAGGGCAAAGCAAATTAGGCCAGGTGAGAAACTTAATAAATAAAAAAGTTTACCTGTTGTACATCTGAACCACTACCCAGTAGTAGGTTCTAATTCTACATTTTCACCTAGCTAACTTGGATTACCAGGATCTAACAGTTGACAGCTCTGGAAATCTCTAGATGCTCAGCATCCCTGGAAACATCCCAAATCACTTATTGGTAATCAACTTAAATACCTTACTAAAAAAAAAAAAAAAAAAAAAAATGAGTCTTTACTCAATTGGAAAGTAATCTATCTTAAATTTAAAATTTAAAACAAGTGTGGTAACCTAATTGAACATGTATACTAGCACACAAAATCATTTTGCTCTAACAAAGGCCAGAAGAAGGATAAAAGCTGCACTTTGTTTCCCACACTGCCTCCTTCAATGAGGGATGGGGATCTTAGGCATGCATTTCTTACAATGAAGACAAGAGGAGCATGAGACAGCTTTTCTTTTGCTGTCTTCACTCTCTCTTTACATGTGAGCAGACCATGGCTCTGGAAGAAACTGTGAAATACAGCAATCCCAACCAAAAACGATAGGCTCAAGACAAAGACAGTACACACACTATGAAAACGCAAGTTAGAAACCCCCATTTTTTATTGTGCTGTATGACCTCTAATAATATGAAACCCTTACTTCTTGTATCTCTGCTGTCATAATCAACTGAAAAACTTGGTCATGTATGCATGGCTTTTTAAGCAAGTAAACTTGATTTAACTTACATTAAGGAAAACAAGCAGATAGGCAGGAGTATTAAAATACTACAGTTCTGATTCTTACCCTACAGCAAGCAGGACATAGGAAATTGACACTAATTTCACACGCTGAGGCTAACCTTCTGGGAAACCTGTAGGACATGTTTGCTCTGATGTCCTTCTAGCAAAGCAAGCCGTTAGGACGTAGCATTAATCTGGATATGACCTAGAAGCATTTGGTTGAACACTTTGTAAAAATGGGGCCAAAATTACACATTTAATCCTCATATATAAACAACTCACTGTTTTTTTAATTTGTTCAACTGAAAACCTAACTGTGACCTAAATACGATCGTTCATCTTTAAAGTGTGTGCTCTTTGGAGCAAGGGGAAAAGGACATAGTAGGTTAGGGAAACAGACCACATCTAAGTCATGTGGTCACCTGACTGAGATGATAAAGAGGTGGCAAAATGTGTAAACACAGAGTCTACCTGTTCTCACTAAAACAGTGACAACTAAAGGAAAGTGTCATCACATATTTTAAAAAGCAAGCAGATATATGAAAAAGTAAAACATTTAAACCATTGTATGAGTTATTCTACGTACTTTCTATAATACACAAAACAAAAACAGTTTTCAATCTTTTGCTCAGAGGAAAAAAAATATTTTCTTACCATCCGTTTGAGATTTGCTCAAGAAAATTGTGCTTGCCCTTGGATGGTCAGAGGGGTTTGATTCCTGAGCTAAGTCTGTATAGGAAGAAGAGAAAAAGATGTGATAATTTAATTGAGTAGAAAAATACATGACTTTCAAAATAATCAATTTTAATTTTAAGCACTTTTAACAGTCTTGGGAAGTTTTCAGTAATGATTAACAAGTCAATTTTAGTAAAGGCAACAATATAAAAATTCTACTGGGAAAATGCAAAATTGTAGAACCTCGCCATACATGCAGAATAAAACCAAGCTATGTATTAAACATTTTTTTCTAACTTGCACCTAAATAATCTATGCAACTTTTAGATGAATCATATCTACCCTCGCCCTCCTACTTATCAATTAGAAATACAATCACCCTCCTTCATGCTGATATTACTAGCACATTCCAGGAACAGTCTTAAGAAGAAAGTTATGTTATGGCCAATTCCTGTCAACGTACCAGCTCATGTATCAAATTTGCCAAAACCAAGTGAGTTGTTTTTGGCAAATGTTCTTTAGATATTTAGGCTAATTCTAACTCCATTCAACAAATGAACTTATTTGGTTAGCTCTGGTTTATCTTGGGGCTATTCATCACAGCAGATTTAAAAAGATAGCACAAAAGCTCAATGTTCCAATCCACACGAACACTTTCACAAAAGTGATTTTTAACGTTTGCCCTCAATTTCCAAAGCTAAACTCTCCTTTCTTCCTTCCATGCCACATGAATATTTGGGGGCTTCAATAAGAATACTTTCTAGAGCTGATCATAGGGCTGCTTGTAAAAAAAATTTGGCTGTCCCTATGTAAAGGTAGGTCTGCCTCCAGTCCACCTTGCATCAAGGTGGAATAGCCTTTTATCTAGGCAAGAATACAAAATACTTACTTGAATTTTCATAAGAAAGAGTGCCACCATATAGAATAATAAAGTTGTCATTAAAAAAAAAAAAAAAAAAAAAAAAAAGAACCCTATATCCTGTAGCCATGTCTACCTCAAACCACTTAAACAATCTTGTTAGGAAAGCAGACCACGATCCTGATAGAGTAATGGTCAAGGCACTGTTTCCCAAACCACATAATAATGGTTCTATTTTTTTTAAAGGGTGTTTGGTGGTCAAATCTAAAAACACTATATCCCTTGTTCTTAATCAAAATGCACACTGATGTAAAAAACTAATTAATCTAGTAGTGAAGAGTGTCTCACTCAGCATTTCACAAATTTATCAACCTAGAATCCTTTTTTCCTACAAGTAACACAGTTAGAATCTGGCACAAACATACTTCAGGACTTCTTGGTTAAACAGGAATCTGAATCATCCATTTTAATGGTATTGCCAGCACTAGAAATTTATATAGCTAAACCAACTGCTTTGTTCTTCAAGAAAAGTCCTTCACTGAATTTCAAGTTTACTAAACTGCTTTTGGAGAAATTATTCAACATTTTTATGTAAAAGACCCATAAAATATTTTAAGGTTTTTTTCCCCACTTACTTGAAAAATGAGACAATGCTACCTATTTAGAAACATAAATTAATTCAGTTATGCACAAAGTGACAGGCAGAGGCTTTCACAGCTGCCCTGAACTTCAGGCATCTGAAAGGATTCAAGACTACTTCCTACCAAAAAGAAAGCAACTATAATGCATTTGAACCCCCAAAATAAGCAGAAACATTTACAAAAGTAGCCCTATTATGTATCATGCCTATGGCATAATAAAGTTTAATTAAAAGTTTTCAATGGGAAGTCCAGGAAAAGTAAAATACTAGAATTAAAGAAACAGGCTTACACACTCACACACACACAGAGCCCCAAACCAAGATACGCTCCCATGAATCTAAACACAAAAATCAAAAAAGCTGGGACAAGAAATGACCACATGCAGTAAAAAAGCAAAATGAGCCCACGTGACAAGAAAAAGCTGGAACTCCGCCTACACTACCCTCTACAGTGGTCACATGCCCCAGGGCTGGCCAATCAATCACAGATGCCCTGGGGCCTCCCAAGAACCAGAGGACAAAGCCAGAGCTGTATGCTAGGACTCTTAAACAGCCTGCAGCTGTGGAAGCTCCCTTTGCCATCATGAGGGGAAAGCCTTTTCAGGAAAGATCAACAGAGTGCAGAACTGAGACAGATTCTGAGAAGATCATGTAATTCCTGGAACAAGGTGTACCTTGATTTTTACTGTGTGAACTCTAGTTATACAAGGCAATACTTTTAAAAATAATTTAAGCTATTGTGAGGTGGATTTTCTTTAACTTGCAGATGAAAGAGACCTGGTTAATTAGCAGTTACTAATGATCCCACTAAAGGTGGGAATAGGTAAAAATAATCACTTGCTCATTTCTTTAACAAATAGAAATGAATAGAAATTTGCAAGAACCAAAATAATGCTCTGTTTTTAAGTTACCCATAAATTCAACCATTACTATTAGTTGTTTTTCTTACACTTTTAAAAGCTCTAATCAGTATGCAATTTATGTCCTGTTTTGTTACTGACACATGATCTCCACCCCACTGAAGCATATTTACTGTTTAATGGATACATAATGGCCCATCAAGTGTTATTACTATACTTTACTTAGCCAACCTCCTATTGCTGCGTTTTAGGTACTTACAAAGTTCTATTCTGCAAGGAAAATCTTTACATATATAGTGTTTTTTTAAATATTTTTATCTCCTTAGGAAAGATCTCCAAAATCAGGTGACTAGACCAAAAGTCAGAATGTTTTCATGGCTCAGCATATAACACTAAATTGCTTTATAAAAAAAAGATGGGGGCATATTAGTGTATAATGCTACCAAACATACCAGTTTTAGCTTCTACCCCAACTTTGGATACTTGAAAAAAAAATTCCTACTGATGTGAATGAGGAACCTCACGGGGTCTCTAATTTACATTTCTTTGATTACACAGTTTGACTATTTTCCCACAGTTAACTGTGCTATTTCCACTCTGGTGAGTTGCCTATCATTGTATTGTACCCAGCAGGGCCTTAATGTTGTCAATTGCATAAGGCTTTCATAATTTTCTGTTTATAGCCTACAAGAATTTTCCATATAACGTGCACTTTTTGCTAAATATTATTTTGTAGAACAGATATTTAAGCCATTAGACAGTAAACTCATGCACACACAGTATTTCTGCACTCTCCTTTCACTGTTTTCCCAAGAGCCTAAAGAAACCATGATAAATCATACTACAGTATTTTCATTATCACAAAGACTGCAAACTACTAAGCAAAATGCATTACCACCCCCCAACATGCACACACACATGCATGCACATACAGTGATTTAGAGGTGTCAGAAATTATTGTGCATTTTATACGTGAATCCTCCCAAAAATTATTTCTTTAGATACCTCTAAGAATGTTTTAACTTAAGAGAAATTCTTGAGCTCATAAACTAGGGGGTTATAATTAAAACTGCATTTTAAGATCTACCTCTTTTGCATTACCAGTTTAAATTGCAACTAATTTGATAGCATGATAGGTTGATGTAGAAAAAGTATGACTTAAAATTAAACTTGGGTCTTAATGTAAATATTTCTCAAAGGGGGAGTTCCCTGATGGTGTAGCGGCGCAAGGCTTCGGCACTGGCGCTGTCAGTGCTACAGCCTGGGTTCGATTCCCAGCCAGGGAACTACCCACATACAAAAAAGCAAAAACAAACAAACAAACAAACAAACAAAAAATATTCCTCAAAGGAAGAAATCTGTAAAACACCACTGACATTGAGTACTTTTCCATGCATCTAAGATTCTATTAGTTCTAAGATCTATTTCAATTGCACAGATGTTAAAAATGTGAAAATAGTAAGAACACAGAACAAATGAAATGCATGACTAAAGGATGAAAGTGTTAAAATCATTGAATTGTTAACTGACAATAAATGATTTTTTCCTTGTCAAAATGCAAGAGTGTGGTGACCAAGAAACTATCTGACAGAAGAAGCGCATTTCAGACAGACACTGATTTCAACACACTGATTTCAATATACCGTATTCCAATTCAATAGAAATGTCAGCAGTTTCTAGCCAACTACTGGGCACCTGTTTATTTAAGGCTTCCCTGCATTTACTGAACTGCTCTATCATTACTACGCTATACACTGTATTAGGCTTCTGGCCCATAACACAAACATTTAGAGTCTAACAATTATCACATACATAAATGGTTTTATCTCTGAGTTCACAATCCCCCCCCACCCCGCCCCGGTAGGTTAATTCCTACATGATGGCCATCAACTGGCCTGCCTCGCAAAGGGCACACAGCCCACCACTGCGTTCCCCAGTCCACTGCTCACTTGAGCCTTGCTTCTGCTTTCCTAGCCTCTGATAGTCCTCCTAACTCTAGCTTCTAATCCACTTCTGTAGCTGCTTCTACCTTGGTTCTCATTCTTGCCTTGTTTTAATCCTTAATTCATGTTTTAGTGACTAAGATGTGACATTTCATATTGCGAAGTACGTCTTTCTTTACACATTTTTAAAAAGTACTTTGCTCGTTTCTTGGAACTTTTTTTTTTTTAAATAAGGCACAGGACTGGGTGCCATAACTCTTTGTATTTTATTTTATTTTATTTATTTACTTTTTTCTTGTATGTGGGTAGTTCCCTGGCCGGGAATCGAACCCAGGCTGTAGCACTGACAGCGCAAGCGCCGAAGCCTTAAGCCACACCACCACCAGGGAACTCCTCTTGGAACTTTTAAGAACATTTCTGGGTAGCAATTTACCTTCATTTCATTTGACATTATGCAGTGTTACTATTTTACTCCTAAAGCTTAATTATTTTAATACACTAAAAAGTGTGTGTGAGAGAGAATAAAGGTAGTATTCCCAAAGCTGCTATTCACATAATGCATAATTCTGTCAATTCTATTCCTGTATAAGACAGATATGTTCTGATGCTACCTAACTAAAAACATGGTGAGGATCAAATGAAATACAAGAGTAGTCTACATACTATATACAAAGACTGTCCGGAATGTATCCAGCCATGTAATATGAAAAATAGAGGCATTTATGGCTGGATTTTTTCCAGACAGCCCTCATATAAAGCACAATAAATGACAAAACAAAGCTTTCACAAATTAATTCAAAAACAAAAAGTGAGAGCATTTCATTGAAAAGTATATGAAATGTCCACTCTTAAGCAAATACGTGTTTTGGCTACCCACTAAAGAAAATGGAGTAGTATCTAACAACTAGCAAAAATTTTGCCTAATTTTTTTTAACAAGCAAATACATATTTCCCTACTTCTGTCATGTAGAATACTTTATGTCCTTTCCTTGCTTTTTTTCATGTTAACTTATCATAGAGGTCAAATTTATCTTGGAGATCACTCGATAGCAATAAAGAGAGATTCTTTTTTACAGTTCCATAGTTCCCCACTGTGTGGATGTACTAAGTTTATTTTATCAGTCTCTTACTGAACATGAGTTATTGCCATTATTTTTCTTTTGAAAATAATGTGGGGGGAAAAAGAAAAGAAAAAAATGAAAATAATGCAACAAAGACCTCGTGAATACATGGTTTCATATGTGTGAAGTATATCTTTGGGATAAATTTCTCCAAGTAGGATTTCTTGATTAATGCATCTGCATTGCTGTGAAATCATGTCAATGTCCCCCTTCATGAGGATGAAACATTTTGCATTTCCATCAGCAATATACAAAGGTAATCGTTTCTTCACAGGCTTAGCAAAGAATACAGTTTCAAGTTTATGGATTTTCTAATAGGAGAGAAACTACAGTATAGTTTTATTTTGCATTTCTCTTATGTGTGAGAGACATGTTTAAACATAGTCTGCATTTCTTTTTCTGTGACTTGTCCATTTATATCTTTGTTACTACTTTTAGATTCACTTAATTTCTTAAAGTCCCATATTTAGGCTCTTTTTTTTTCAAGCCACTGTTGGCTCTCACCTGAACTACTGCACCTGCTCCCCGCCTTGCCTGCATTACAGTCTATACTTAGATAGAAAGTAGCTTCTCTTCTCTTGTCTCTCTCTCTCCCCTTCCTTCCTTTCCTTCCATCCCTCCTCCCTTTCTTCTTTCTTTCTTCCCTCCCTTCCTTCCATCCTGGAATCAACATCATTTCCCTGCATATAATCCTACAATAAGACTATTATAACTACACTAAAATTCGTATTTTGTCAAGGCCCAGTAGGCATAAAGGTCTTAAAGCACCATACTCCCCCTAGCATCCTTTTCACTCTGCTGCCACCATCCCCATGTCTTTCTGTCCTTTACCTGCACTCAGTGTATTCCCATCTGAGGAAGACTGCATGGAAGTTTTTTCTTCCACATTCTCACATGGCTCCCTCTCATTTTTAGGACTACTCCGCCTCACTTAAAGAGAGCAGCTATGTTTAAACCACTCATGTAAAACTGCCCTCCTCCCCAGTCCCTTACCCTTTTACTTTCTTCCCAGCACATTACTACCTCACTTTGACTGTTCATGTGTTGTCTGCCCCTAGGCTCCTCTAGAATGTAAAGACCTGTGTTAGAGTAGGGGCTTTGTCTTGTATACAACTGTTTGTCCTGCATCTGGAATGGTGCCTAATAAAATAAACGTCTTACTGTTGCAGTGTATCCAAAACCAGTTAAGTTTCTCCTAATTTTCCCATGTCTTCTAAGATTTTATCTAATACGGCCTTTTGATTTGTCATCTATGACCAGCATTATTTTCTGATCTCTTAGAGTAATAATCAGAATTAAAGACATGAGACAGGCTACCAAGAATGACAAAAACCTAAAAGAGGAGTTCTACTGTCCGCTGAAAAATCAATGGTAACTTTCATTTGGGATTCAAAACATTTCATGTTAAAAATACCTTTAAAATACCTTAACTACAAAGTAACCTTCTAATTAGGTTATAAGAAAGTATACCATCTGATGTAGAGTGAGGTACAATGCATTTGTTTTTATCTGCGTCCCCAGAATAAAGCATTATAATGGGATTGTGTACTGTTTCACTTTACAAGATGCCCAACCATAAAGGGTGGGTAAAAGAATGATGCTCCAACCATTTGATGGTATCCTAAAAAGTTATTAAAGGGCATGAGGTAGAGTAGAGCTCTGTGCAGTTACATGTAAATATATCTTGGAGTACTGTCTAGGTGTCAAGCACAGTTCGAGGAGGCTTGTCATTACTTTTCTTTATAACAAAAAGTTATAAAGTAACACATAGTGACCACATTTATATAAAATAAACCAAATATGTTTGTATGCATATAAAAAATTCAGGAAGAGTCAACATCAGAATAATAATAAAAATTTTGAATATTCTGAGCATAAGTGAATGATTTGTCTGTATCATCTAAATCTTACATTAAATGCTTATGGTCACCAAAAAAGGCAAAAAAAAGGGGGGGGGGTGTTAAAATAGCTATTGGAAATAGGAAAATTCTGTTATCCAAAGTTTTTCCACATAATATTGCCAATTCCTTCCCTACACATTCCTCAGGGGGTGGGGAAGGAAAGGATCACTTGAAAGAGCAGCTTTAGCCAGCAAATTAGCAAAGCTCATAAGGTCAGAAAATAAAAGGCTGTATGAAAAGTTGAACAAAAATAAAATTGGATAACAGGACCTTAGTGTCTTTTTTTGTTACTGATACTCCTTACCACCAGTCATATTAGATATACTGTTAGATAAAGCCAAAGGAACAAAAAAATTCTTTTAAGTCTATCTGAAATCTATACTAGGTTCTTAAAACCTCTTTGAAATGGCTTGAAGAAATCATGTTCTTCTGTTTCAGAAGAACAAGGCAGAGCATCATTCGTGTATAATTTTGTGTGAATAACCAAAATAATTCAATTCTCCATTGTAGAAAAGCCAAATATTTTACATGTAAGTAGGTCTTTCTTAGTTTCCAGGGAAACTAATATAAAATTGTCTGAAATAAAGACATTAAAAGCAAACTTTCAGTGTGCTTGTACTTTATATTTGGTGTTCTGACCTTGTTTCTATGGAAACTTAGTAATAGGCAAATAGTGAACTTGAGGTTTCTCTTATCACTTTATTGAATGCCAAAAAATTCTGAAGACAAATTGAATTTTTAACTATCATGTTAGGCATAAAAAGGTAAATTCTGTACTTGTGAACTCTACTCTTTTCAACTTTTCCAATTTAACACTCCTTATGACAGTCCTATGCTTAATCCTTGTTACCTTACCTGCCCTCTTACCTGATTCTCCTAAAGTCCTTCTGTCCAGGGCAGTCTCAGATTTAGAGGTCACCAGAACAACTCTTTAAAATATATCAACTCATTTACCTGGTAAACATATGCTATTTCATAACTTCTACTTTTACTTTTATCCATAAATTTATAGACACATAGGATGAAGAGGTAAATGTCGCTTCTGAGTTGTGTACAATAACTTTGAATAGAAAAAATCAAGATTGCAGTAATTTAAGACAGGCCTACTTCATGAATAAATTATAAAATATAAGATGCATTCTAAAGAATTTTTTGAGCACCTCAGGAGCTGAATTTGGCATATCTATCACCTCTGTCAGCCTCCTCTGTTCAGTAGCTGCATTACACAAGTCATTTTGGATCTCTAAGTCTCGGTTTCTTCACCAGCAACATAGAGACGATACACACAGGCCTTATTTGTAGTGAGAGGCCCAAATGAGATACATTGAAAATGTGCTGTAAATCTTAAAATAATTATATAAAGGTTCTATTTTGGTCTCTCATCCAATATTACCCATCTACTTTAACTGGTTTGTCAAAATCAATCAGAGGCTTACCTTACATCAAGCAGAGCAGAAGTTTCCACAAATATTTACTTGCTTTGTGTTTGTAGCTACAATGAGTTAATTCACATAATTTGTATTCAGTTTTTTCCCCACAATATTTGAAAGGGAGTACTTTCCCAGTTACAAGGCCATGTCCATCATACGGGTGAATCCACAGGCTTAATTATTCTAACTTTTGAAGAAATTAAGAGTTCCACTAAAGTTTAAGTAGAATAAGAGCTATAAGACATTTTTCTCAATGAAATAATGAAATAATCTCTGGTATTTAAATGAAACAAATGGACCAATGGGGCCTTAACATCTTTATGAGATTTTCTACCTCGAAGGACCCAGTCTTCCTTAGCCCCTTTGTTGCCCAGAGTTTCTTCAACTCAAACGTTTCTTCTCTTTCCCTCCACCTCCCCACCCCAGCCGTTAGCTCTGAAGAACTTTTACCTCCACAATCTTAAAGAATAGGACTCTTTTACCAGGAGGGAGAGCCGTGGACACAAACACGGAACTCTCAAACCTTCATAGGACAAATTAAAGCCTAAATGTATTATTGTTCATCTTTTGAAACGTTGATCGAGTCTCAGGAACATCCCCATCTCTCCTTCAGAACAGGCAACATGAAAGTGAAGTCGGTGAAGTTAAGACTGAAGACATTTTTGTGTCAAAGTGGGACTTTTAAATAAAGGAATCACAAGTCCGTGGGTTCTCTTTTTCGTAAAAAACTGCCCTCTGCAGTGCTGGCAGTAACATATTTCACACCGTTATTTTAAGTTTCCTCTCCCACCATTTCCTTTCCTTCTGTGTCCCAATTTAGTCAGAAGGAATAAAGCAGCTCCCATCCACGCAACTGCAAACAGCCCAGTTACGAACGCCATGTAGCCTCCCCTGTGTCCGTCTCTATTGTGAATTTAAATAACAATTCCTAAAATGTGTGCACGTCAGTGGTCCCCAGGATCACCTACCACACGCGCCGGAGGGAGCAAGGGTCTTACACAGGTGAGGACATGGAGATGGCATGGATGCTCCGAAGTTGGGGAAGGAAGGTTTTCACTGAGAAAAGGGAGCCAAGACACCCAAAAGTCTTTATAAAGTCCCACGGAACGTTAAATAACGCCCACAACAGAAAGGGCCGAGGGTTGGAGGGTCTCGGGTCGCGGTGGGAAACAGGAACAGGGGAGAGAACCGGGCATTCGGTAGTGAAGAGGGCAACAACCGGCTGGCTGCGACGGGGAAAGAACAGGGGTGGGGACGCCGGGCAAGAGCCAGCCTTCGTGGCCGGTGCCTAGCCCTGGGAAAGCGAGCTCCGGGGAGGAAGGAGCCTGAAGCGGCAGCTCCCTCCCGGGGGACCCTGGGGGCCGCCGCAGCCCAAGAGCAGACGGTACCCGCCACCTCCTCACCTTCGGGCATCTCCCGGTCGCTGATGTGCTGCAAGTGGTGGCCCTCCCCGGCTCCGAAATCCAACTCGGTGGGCTCAAGGGCAGTAGGCGACGGCGCAACTGCCACCGCGTCCCCGGCGGCCGCCTCATAGACCTCAGACTCGTAGTCCGGCTCTGCCGACCCCGAGCGCCGGCCCCGTTTGGGGCTGGCATTAGGGGACAAGCAACAGGTCAGCGTGTTCCCCATGGAGCGCTTCCACTCCTCACCGCCAACGACGCCTTCGCTCGCCCTCGGACTCCGCCGCCCTCAGCAGCGCCCCCCCTCCCCCAACAATGGCGCGGCCGGCGCGGACAGCCCGGGGCTATGCCCCGGCTAGCCGCGGAGGCAGGCGCGGCCTCGCCCGCTGTTCGCCCGTCCGCCGGGCCGCCGGGCCCTGGGCAGGGCTCCGGGCCCGGCCGCACCCCCGCCGCTGCGCCGCTACCGCCTCCCCCGAGCTGACTAGACTGTGAGGGCGGCGACCAGCCCGGCTTATTTAAAAGGGGTGGGGACCCGACAGGCGGTT
>PVJL010008869.1:0-62651 GCA_004026885.1 Lyroderma lyra
AAAAAAAAAAAAAAAAAAAAAAAAAGGGAACAGATACAGCAGAGCAGAAAGTTGATTGCTGTAATAATTGTGTGATGGGTTTACTGAACTACCATCTCCTCATTTGTTTATAAGTTTCCTTAATAATTAAAAAATCAAGTCATAACAGTTTCCGGTTTATGGCTCCCCCAACCCAGATGACATCTGAAGGAGTTCCCTGGCCCACAGCGCAGTGCCCCACACATTCTGGCCCCGCCTACTTCTTCCCCTTCTTTCCTCCCAGTCCCCACTGTGCTGCACTGTGCCCCCACACTTAACTGACCCTTTACCACATGGCTGACTCCTTAGAATCTGAGATGTAGAGTGTTTCAGTTGTATTCTAAAAATCAGGTAGCGAAAGCCCGTATCTACAATGCAGAAATATTTGGACATTTCTGCTTTCAAAGAACTGAATTGTATTATACGTCATGTATCTATTCTATTTTTTAAGAGTCATATTAAATTTGTTTTCCAACTTCAAGGCTGTTATAAAAAGTTTACCGACAAATTATAATGACAGAAATTCACCTTATATGATGTTGAAAACTCTGAAAAACCTTGCACTTAACCAAGACTCTAAGTAGGATGTTAATAAAGGTAAACCAACTTTGGAAATTTCTCAATGATTTCCATGCATCTTGCACCGGATACTAACCTGTACCTCTGAAAATCTCCATGCCGTAAGCCATGCTGCTGCTGGGATTCCTTAATAATCTGAAGTACTAAAGCCAAGATTAAGGAAAGACTTATAATGGCAAGAATTCAAGTAAATCAAAACATGTCCCCATTAGTCTGTATTTGTATCAAACTACAGCACATTCAACATTCCTGAAATATGTTAACTAGGAAACCTCTTGTAAGCATTCTCAATAGCTATCTTGTCACAGGACAGGGATAAGAGTGTAGAAAAGTCGATTGCCTAAACTGTTACCCCTTTCAAACTAAAAAAGGAGGGCATTATTAACCATTAAGGATTACTGAAATCCAACAGCTTAAAGCTTTTCTATTCTAAATGCTGTAATTGGGGTGGTTCCCACTGACTGGACCCAGTATTTCACTCATTCAGGTGGATTCAGGTTATAAATGACATGTATTACTCCTCTATTTGCATAACTTCCGACATCTGCCAAATCTAACTTTTCTTAACAGCTGTTATCCTTGCATGAGCCTAGGTAAGCACATGCCAACCAAACTACACCACAGTTTACACAACAATACATATTGGAGTTTTTCTTTTGAAAGGAAAGTATCCTTTTCAAACATCTTAAAATATTTTAAGATTATGTACCAATGACATGGGAAGTCCAATGACATCAACATTTTAGTCTTCTTTTAAAGTTTCCTCAATGCTCCTCGATAGGTGCATTTTAAAGTGTTGAACACTAAAAGGACTATTTCAATAACTAAAAAGGGACAAGGAGATACAGGTTCGTAGTAAAATCAAGGCATCCTAACATCCTTTTGGAATGACACCACCAGTTCAAAAAGTAAAACTCCAATCCCCTGAAATCTTAACTACATTAAGGTGGCAGGCTAAGTGTTATTGAGAAATTCAGCTACATATTCTCCATTTGTTATTTCATTTTAAAAGCCACAAACTCGTGTCATAAGCACTCAACTGTGATATGGCTCTCATGAAAACTAAAAACCAATTCCTCTAGCTCATCTGAAAGACTCTAAACATGATAAAGTGCCTACAGATCTATTAAGAAAGGTATACCAGTGATGTTAAAAAGCTATGATGACTTATACCCAAAATGGGCAACAAGCTTGTCCTCAGAGCAGTCAATCTCTGCCTTCACTTACAGAACATCAAACAGCTGTCAGACAAAGTATTAAGCTAAAACGACGAAACTGCAGTTTTCCCAGTTCAGTGGCTCAAGATGCCAAGGCAGGCGCTCACTGGGGAGGCTCACAGAGTGTCAGCCCACCAGCTAGGGAACTACAGAAATCGGTCCAATATCCCGGTGCCACCTCAAAGAACAGGACATTCCCCAGCCTGGAGGGCGAAGTAGATGCGAGTAAAAGTCTGTCAAAACACAGACCCCGGAACTCTTGAGTGTCAAAAAGTAAGGGGGAGACAAACTGCAAACCTCGGCCTCTCCTGCCCAAGACGTCCGGGGACCCATTGCCACTCCCGCCCCCGGCCCGCCAGATCGACACGTAGTCATTCCAAGTTAGGCCCTATTACTCTAGGATACTCTCCAAACTCAGGCTATCCCCGAATTCTTTGTTTGCCTTCGATCCGGCTGATGGTCGTTCGTTTTCCTTATTTTCCTCCCCTCCGGCACTGCGTCCACCGCCACTGCCGCCGCCGCTGCTGCCCCCACCGCCGCCGCCACCGCTGCAGCCTGGAACCTGTTTCTCAGCAGCCATCTTGCCCCTGCGCCGCAGAGCAGGACGGGATAGAGGAGGCGTGTCGACAGTGGCGGGAGAGAGCGGGACTTGCCAGGGCGGGCTGACGGGATAGCGGCGGACTCCGCTGCCGACGTCCCTGCCCGCAGGCGGCGGCCACTTGTTGGAGCGCGCCTGCGCGTGACTCGTATTCCGGGTCCCGAATCGTGACGGGCGGGGCTGAGGGCTCCAAGGCTGGGAGATTGTAGAGGTTTTCTAGGAGACAATCAAATGTATGGTTCCACTTATGTGAACTAACTAGTGTAGTCAAACTCTACACTAGTAGAGTGGTGGTTGCCAGGGCTGGAGGCAGGGGCAGTGGGGAGTTGTTGGATGGGTATGGAGTTTCCGTTTTGCAAGATTAAAAAGTTCTGGAGATTGGTTGCACAACAATGTGAATATACTGAACATTATTAAACTGTACACTTAAAATTTTTAAGATGGTAAATTATGTCGTGTGTATTTTACCACAATTAAAGATAAATCTTTAAAAAAGTAAGTCTCCCAAATGTCCACTGACAAGTGAATGGAGAAATAGAATATGGTATAATCATACCATGGAATATTATTTGACTATAAAAAGCAACAATATAGATGAGTCTTGAAAATATTATGCTAAGCGAAAGAAGCCACATAAAAGGCCATAGATTATATGATTCCATTTATGTGAAATGTCCAGAATAGGCAAATCTATAGACAGAAAGTAGTGGTTACATAGGGTTGGGAGTTGGGGGTGGTGATTGTAGTTTGATGGCTAAAGGGTGGAGGTTTTTAGGGAGAGGAATGAAAATGTTCTAAAATTTATTGTGATGGTGGCACAGCTCTGTGAATACACTGAAAACCAAAAGAAGACTTTAAATAGTAAATTGTATGGTATATGAATTGTGTTTCAATACACGTTTTGTTTTGTTTTGTTTTTTTAAAAAAAAGCAAGTCTGGAATTCCCTGGTGGTGTAGTGGCTAAGGCTTCGGTGCTGTCAATGCTGCGGCCTGGGTTCGATTCCCAGCCAGGGGACTACCCACATTAAAAAGAAAAAAAAGGGGGCAAGTCAGATTGTGTTAGCCCTTTATTCAGAACTCTGCAGTGGCTCCTCATTTTACTCAAACTAGAAGCCATAGTCCTTACAATGGAAAACACCCTCCATGTTATGCCTGTCACCTCCTCCCTGCCACTCTCCTTCTTGCTCACTCAGCTCATGCATAGCAGCTTCCTTGCCTAGCGATCCAAGCACACACACATGCTGGGACCTTTGCAGTGGCTGTTCTCTCTGTTTGGAATTCTCTTCCTCTAGGTATTGGCTAACCTAGCTCCCTTACCTCCTTCGAGTCTTTGCTCAAGTGTCACCTTCCTAATGAGGTCTGCCAGACCACCCCATTTTAAATTGCGCCATCACCACCACCCCTGTACTCCCAAATTCCTTTACCTGGATCTACATTGCCTGCAAGGACTTACCAACTTGTAATAGGTTCATAACTTATTTGAGTTATGTTTTTGTGCGTCTCTATTATAGAAAGGAAGCTCATGGAAGGCTTTGACCTTTGTAGAGCTTAAGGACCCAGAACAGTGCCTGACAAGGAGCAGCTGCTTAATAAATACTGAATAAATTATTGACAAGCATCTGATAAACACGAACTGTTGCCACTTTCCTATTTAATGACTAAGCAGGCGGGCATGGGTGTGAATAAGGCTTCCCTACCCAGAGAAGTAGATAACTGGGTTCTTGAGCCTGAGATCCTGGGGGAGAAAGAAGAAAAAGAATGTTCTTAACTGAGCCCCAAGGAACAGGGCAGGGAATGTTGAAGCAGAGACAAGCTACAGTGGCGGAAGGTGGTGATTATCAGACCCAGTGAACTGGCGGATTTAAATTCTATAGAAACAGTAATGGTTCCATGTCACCAATGCTTGATGGCTAATACAACAAAATGAAAAACAGTTGTTTTATTGCGATCTAAACACCCTCCTGGCCATCTAGAAAAATGCAGGTGGTGCATGGAACTCTGCTATTTTGTATTTCTTAAAGTTTTCCCTTTTTGGATACCTTGCTAGGAAAGGAGAAAGAAGAATTTGAATCGTTCAGCTTCAGCTAACTGGCTTCAGGCCTCTCAAGACACATGTCATTCCATTCTCACCGGAGCCCTCTAAGAAGGTGTTATTATCCCATATTACAGCTGAAGAAACGGGCATAGCTCCAAGACTAGAGTCTGACACACAGGAGATGCTCGCTGTTTATTGGATTGAAATGAAGGGAGAAACTGTGGGAGAGGAGGGCCTGAGATGGAGCTAACCAACCTGCTTCCGAAATCTTCCGTCCTCTCCACCGGGCTCTCCAGGCTTCCTGAGGCGCGTTGCAGGGAGGCGTGGAGTACGCGTCAGGACCGGCCCACTCGCCAGTTATGGAAAACCGCCCCCGCCTCCGCCCCTTGTCACCCCTCACCACCACCTACTAGGACCCGCCGCCGGGAAATCTTCCTAGGATGACCCCCAGCCAGTCCTGGGAGGTCGGGTGCCCCCGCCGGTCTGCAGGAAAGCGCTAAGGCTCCTGGGGTCCCAGGCAGGGAGCTCCCGGGAGCGCGGCGCACACGCAGGCCCGGGCGGCCGGCCCCTCCACCACTCCGGCCTCTGCCCGGGAGGTCAGATCGCCGCTCACTCCGGCACAGCCCGGACCCAGGGACTGGAGCACGCCCCCGATGCCACAGGGCCCTGCGCCCCCGGGGTGGACTGCCCTCGTGCCTCGGCCAGGACGCTCTAGGACCACTCGACAGCCCTTCCCCGACTCGCGGCCAGGAGCCTTGGGGGGCCACCCATCCCTCCAGCTGCTCGCTCCTCCCTCTGACCCCAGCACATCCCCGTCTCCAGCTCCAGCCGGGGCGAGGCTCACTCTGCCTGCAGCTCCGCGGACTCGCGCTAGCCGCTGCAGTGGCGGGAGCCACTAGAGCCGCCCGCTCGCCAAGACCCAGACGGCTGCAGGAGCCGGGCTAGCCCCGGGTTCAACGGCACCATGAATGGCTCGGGTGGCTCTGGGGCCGAGGACGCGAGCCAGGCGGACGGTGGGGGCAGCTGGCAGCCCGAGGCAGTCGTTGTGCCCATGCTGTTCGCGCTCATCTTTCTCGTGGGCACCGTGGGCAACGCGCTGGTGCTGGCCGTACTGCTGCGCGGCGGCCAGGCGGTTAGCACCACCAACCTGTTCATCCTCAACCTGGGCGTGGCCGACCTGTGTTTCATCTTGTGCTGCGTACCCTTCCAGGCCACCATCTACACCCTGGACGGCTGGGTGTTCGGCTGGCTGCTCTGCAAGGCCGTGCACTTTCTCATATTCCTCACCATGAACGCCAGCAGCTTCACGCTGGTTGCTGTCTCCCTGGACAGGTAAGCAAGCGCCCTGGCGGCCCAGGGGTGGGGCACCAGGCCGGTGGGGGTGGGGGGAGGACTCGACGGTCAAGTAGGGACTCGCAGAGAGTAGGAAAGGACACTAAGACCGCAAAAGGACCGGGAAGGAGAAAAGGGGGAGTAAGAAAGGGGGACCGCGGTGTCCCCCCGTTAAGTACGTGCTCGAGGCTGCAGGCTGTGCCAGCGCCGGACACAGCGTAGCGTTTCCGGGTACAAAGCGTTCTCCCCAGCTTGGTTTCGCTTGAGCTCAATGTCCCCGTGAGGTTGGGATGGGAGGGAATCACTGTGCCCAATTTACAGACGAGATTGAGTTCCTAAGTGACTTGCTCAGAGTCGCCGATCCTGTTATCACGTGCACGAAGCTAGCCGGCTGTCTTCTGGTGTCAAACCGGGGCGCCCCACCTCGCTAGCCTCAAAACCATGGTTTGCTCGGTGCACCGACTCTGGTCTGAACTGCAGAATTTGGGTCCCTCTCTGGGGCCCACTAGGGTCTCACCCTCTCTGCGCCCCACCTCCAGGCCCGGGTCAAGGGCAGGGAGAGGAGCGTGCCCCCCAGTTCCCCCACCCCAAGCTGGAGCTTGGAAGGACACCTGGATGATTCCTGGGGAGGAAACGCGGTTTGACCACAGTATCTCCCTGGCCTCCTCTGACCCCACGTCCTCCCCATCTCCCCCAGACAACCATCGAGGTGAGGCCACATTCCCCATGTACCTCCCGTTTCCGCTCAGTGCGGAGTGTGTCCGTCCCCAGAGCGCTGGTGGGATCCGTAAGAGCGTCAGCTTCTCTCGTGCTACCTTGCCTGATGTGTCTCCAGGCTGTCTGCTAGAGCCTCAAGGCTCTGGGTCCGACCTCTCCGGGCACGGTCACTGGCGGGTAATCACAGCCTCCCCAACCCCCAAGGCCAGTTCAATCTTCGGTGCGCCCTGCAGATGGAGTAGGACTGTGGTGGCAGTCCCTGCCGATGCGCCTTTTCTCCTGCGGGGTCCCGCCCCACATCTAGACACAGCTGACGGTCCAGGATGTATTATTGGGTCGCTCTAGGGGCGTGTGAGATGTGACCCGTGCGCTTAAGAGACCTTCCTGGAGAGCGGGTGCAGAGCTTGAGGTGCAAGGGTGCAGCCCTGCACCCCTGAATCCGCCTGCGCAGCCGACATCTCCCTGCCTGGCCTGACCCGCAGGTATTTGGCTATCCGCTACCCGCTGCACTCCCGCGAGCTGCGCACGCCTCGCAACGCGCTGGCGGCCATCGGGCTCATCTGGGGGCTGTCGCTGCTCTTGTCCGGGCCGTACCTGAGTTACTACCGCCAGTCGCGGTTGGCCAACCTGACCGTGTGCCACCCGGCGTGGAGCGCGGCGCGGCGCTGCGCCATGGACCTCTGCACCTTTGTCTTCAGCTACCTGCTGCCGGTGCTGGTGCTCGGCCTGACCTACGCGCGCACTCTGCGCTACCTCTGGTGCGCCGTGGACCCTGTGGTCGCCGGCTCGGGCGCCCGGCGCGCCAAGCGCAAGGTGACGCGCATGATCGTCATCGTGGCCGCACTCTTCTGCCTCTGTTGGATGCCTCACCACGCGCTTATCCTCTGCGTGTGGTTCGGCCGCTTCCCACTTACGCGCGCCACCTACGCGCTGCGCATCCTCTCGCACCTTGTCTCCTACGCTAATTCCTGCGTCAACCCCATCGTCTACGCGCTGGTCTCCAAACACTTCCGCAAGGGCTTCCGCAGCATCTGGGCTCGCCTGCGGCGCCGCGACCTGCGCAGAGCTTCAGGCCGCGCGTGCGTCGGGGCGCGGGGCACCTGCAGCGGCAGCGTGCTGGAGCGCGAGTCCACCGACCTGACACGCGTGAGCGAGGCAACCGTCACCTCGGCCCCTGCACAGGTCCCAGCCTGTCCTCGCTGGACCAAAAGGCCCCCAATGTCATCTTCACAGTTAATGTGACCTGAGCTCACTTAGGGGGTGCACTTCAGTATTAAAGGATTGGGGTCAGAGGTTGGGGGATCGTGGATGGAGTTTTGCCTGTTAATAAAATGCACAATTTCATGTGCAGTGACACGCTGTGTCTCCGCATAGCGCATGCTCACGAGGGTCCTGGTAAGAAGCCTCTGGGACATCACAGGGAGCTTTGGATGGTTGGGGGCAGCGTGCTTTCCTGAGCTACAGGAAGAAGGGGCAGCCCGCGCCGAAGACAGCTGAGTTAACATCCGCATAGAACTTCCTTAAATGAGGTTAGGGAGCGTGCCACGCCCACAGGCCCTGCGTGGCCATCCGGAGGCGCCAGGTGTATACTGGTGGCAAACCAGAAGGTGCTAATGTGTGCGACAAAGGCAGGTAGGGCATTTAAGCTCACAGCCCTCTAGTCTGTTGATGACAGATGCAGACACTACGTGGGTTCCTCCAAGCATTCCTTCGTGGTGGGTCCTCGCCTTCTCCCAGTGCCCTGGGGCCCTTTGGATCTCAGCAGCCCTATCAGCCTACAGACATTTAGCCTTGGGGTTGCCTGCTCTTGCTGCAGCTATCTGGAATCTGATCTCCAAAGGCTCGGCTTCTCCTTTGGGCCAGGAAAGTCCCCCCTTGCCTGGTACTGTTTCAGGGTGCACGGCAGCGGTTCTAAGGCACTGCTGGGCTGGGGCAGGCTGAGAGTCCAGTGCGAGGAGTAGGAATGCCTCAAGCCTTTGCTCATGAACTTGCCTCTGTCTGTCCCTGGTGGGCTTCACTCCTGGGGTCCTTCAGCCAAGGCTTTTTATATGAAATTGGCTGTGTTTAAGGAGAGGCAAGAAAATTCTCAAGGGTGTGGCCATTTCACGTCATTGAGTGCAAGGCACTTCGACGAAGGCTTGGGTGGCAGCCGGTTCCAGGTGGTAGAAATGGAGTGGGACAGGAAAGCCTAGGCAGATGCAGCGTGGGCAGGCCTGGGTCCTGGGGCTTTGTCTTCAGGTGTTTGCAGAACCCTGGGTGGGGGTGGGTGCCAAGTCCAAGGCTCCAGGGTCATCGCACAGAGCAGCTGTCCTGACCAACTAGGGTCATTGCACAGAGCAGCTGTCTCAACCAACTGCCCAGTTACCCAGAGAACTGACTTCAGCAGAGGGTTGTAGCTTAGGTGCTGCTGCTCCATCCAGCCCCTCCGGCTAGCCACCAATGATGGCCCTGCAGTTCCTGCTCATTTCGCCTTGCTCAGACGTGGCACCACTCGGCCCTTGGTCCAAGGGTGCAGCTTGCCCGCACCAGTGGTTGTTAGGTGGAAGGCTAAGGTCATGAGCTTTGGGATTTGGGCTCCAGGGCACCCAGGTGACCTCGACCTCCATCTCGCAGCCTGGCCAGCCTTCCTCCAGCTCAGTTCGCCCCCGGCGGTTCAGGAAACCATGCAGATTCTGAACAACGGGAGTGCGCCCCTGCTGGTGGATGTGCAGGCGTTTGTGTCGAATGTGTTTAATGTGATAAGTGTCCTCAGGCTGCGGGGCCAGGGGGGCTCTAGTGCTAAGCTGGGGACAGGGATAGGACAGGACTCGGGCCTCTGCAGTGCTGGGGTCTCCTGCCTTCTTTTGTCATTAGTGCCCACCCCTCAGGTGATGAGTTCCCTCCCTCCCCCAGGACATCCTGTGGTACACAGTGTCCTCCATGCTGCTGCTTTGGCTGGTTAAGCACCCACGGGGGGCAGGGTGCAGGGTGTAAAAGGGTGAACTGGCTGAGTCCAGCTCAGGAATACTGGCCTTCATCAACCTGCCAAGCCCAGGGAGGCATGTATATACAGAGCCAGAGCTTTAGTGGTGTCCTTGTGTCCCCAGTCCTGGCTGGACACTCGCCTAGCCTGGAACAGGAGTGTGCACCCACCTCACGATGCCCTGGGGCTCACTGTGGACGTCAGGACTCGCTCTCCAGGAAGTGTAAGTGAGGAGGGAGCTCTAGCCCCAGGAACCACCGTGCCTCTGTGTCTTCCCCACCTAGAGCCTGGAGGCCCTCTTAGTGAACATCTCTCTCCAGCTGGCCCTGCCAGACCACGGGCAGGGGAGCCTGTGCTCCCCTCTCCCTTCTTGAACCCTGAGGGCAGGGGATAGCAGTCAGACATATACCTGAGTCTCCCCTCCTCCCCCTTCAGAGAAGGGGCTGGGCCTCCCGCTGTGGTGCCTTACCCCACAGGCTCTGGGTGGACTGGCAGGACCAGAGCCCACAGGCCCAAGTGGACCGAGATGGCCACATCGAGCTCCACTTGGCCCTCACTACAGAGGCCAACTGCAACTGTGAGCTCCTCCACTTCCCCAGGGACCAGAGTGACTGCACCCTCAGCTTCTACGCTTTCAGCAACACTGTTGACAGGACAGGAGCTGGGGTGTGAGGGTAGATGTGGGGTGGGGGGCTGCTGGCCAATGTCTGACACGGGGGTAGCAGGCCTGTGTTCACACCAGTCTACCCCCCCCCCCCCGGCTTAGGGAGCTGAATGGATGCAGGAGCAGACCATGCTTCGCATCCTGCACCTCCACCCACGCAGCAGCCCTGTCTCCTAGGTCTCCCCTGTTCTCTCTGTAACCCCACTTCAGTCTCCTCCCCTCCCCTGCAGCTGCCCCAGAGCAACTGCCCTCAACAGCCAGGGCCAAACTGCAGTGGCTGGACCGCTGGTGTCAGCTCAGGTCGCTGCAGCCTCATTCCTGAAAACATCCTGAAGGTGTAGCCACCCTGCAAATATCCCGCAGACCCATCAGGGGACGTCCAACTTGGCAGAGAAGTCCCACTCTTAACACCCCTCCCCTCCGGGCACCCCACGAATGCCTTTTCAGGTGTGAGGTGATACACGGGTGGACGAGTCTACAGCCACTCCCCCTCCGTGAAGTGGTGCAAAGCGCATTTATTTTTACATCGAAAACTCATCTATGCATCTGATCGGGCCCTTGCTTTAACTGGACAAAACTTGAGGGGGTTGCAAATTCAGGTTTGGAAAGCCCTTGCAGGGCCCTAGCTCCTCCTCCCAGGGGAGATTTGGGGCCAGGGGTCTCTGTCTCTCTCTCTCACCCCCGCCCAGTGATGGAGCTGGAGTTCCAGGCCCACATGGTGAATGAGATCGTGGGTGTCAAGAGGGAGTATGTAGTTCGGGATCTGGAAACCCAAGTCCCGCCCCAGCAGCTGGTACCCTGCTTCCAGGTGATGGTGAGTCAGGAGGTGGCTGACAGAGGGCTGATGGGGCGCTGAGGACACAGAGTCAGAGACCATGACATCACCTTTCCACTGCCCCCCCCTGCAACCCCCCAAAGCCCCAACCCTCTTCCCTCCAGCTGCACCCACAGAACACAGCAGTGAAGGCAGTTACAGCTGTCGTGGTGCCCAGGGAGGCGCTGCTGTTGGCTGACGTGTTGGAGGCTGCTGCCCCTCCGGGCCACTGAGCGCACTGCCTACAAGGTGCCCCTGCTGCTGGGCTACCTGGTCTTCCACTCGACCCTGGTGCAGGGCCTGCCCAGCTCCTCCTCCTGCAACCCACTGCTCAGTAAGCACCGCCCCCTCACCCGGCCCGGCAGGACCACTGGCTCCTCCAGCCTGTTCAGCCACCTGGGTGCTGGAGGCACAGGCCTGGCCTTGACCTTCGCTCCTGCCCCTTCCCAGTTTACTACTTCACCATCCTGCTGCTGCTGCTCTTCATCAGCACTGAGGAGACTGTGCTGTTGGCTGGGCTGCTGGCCCGGGACCCCAGTCCAGCACCAAGAGGGGAAGAGCAAGACCCCGGGAACGCAGGGCCTAGTCCTGAAGGTGGGCAGGAGCCACGGCCCTGCCTGGGGGTGGGTGAGGAATGAGGCTAGGAGCACATTTGACGGGCAGAGCTGGCAGGCTACATGCCTGGGGCTGGGGTCAGGGGTCACTGGACTATTTAGAAGAGGCTCCCTGCATTCACCCTGCTGGCCCTGCCATGCCTGGGCCCCAGCACACTGGCCCCTGGAAGCAGCGTATCTGGAGCAGGGAGCAAGGTTGGCCTCCTAAGAGCCTGCAGGAGTGCAAACTCCCTGAGACAACCCTGTGCCTTGTGGAGCCTCTCTCGGTGGCTTTCTTCAACTGAAGATGGCCTAGAGTGGGCCAGACTTGAACAGTCACTAGCTATGAATCTCAAGGAGGGAGAGATACAGCTGAGCCCCTGGGCTTCACCCTTCTGTGCTGATAGAGCATGTAGGGTGAGCCTTGAGGGGCAGCTGCTTTTCCTGCCTCCCCACAGAAGCCCCCAGAGGAGTACAGGGGCCATGGAGGAGCTGGGCTGAGGCTGCCGACCACACCTTCTTCCTGGTGTATATGGTTGGGGTGGTGTGCAGTCGTTTCATCTTCGCTGGAGTCTGGATGTGGGTGTCGTGCAAGTCTGACCCAGCTCCTGGCGAGGCCGCACCCCATAGCGGGAGGCCTAGGCTGTAACAGGGCTGGGCCTAGGGCTGCAGACCTGGGAGGGCCAGGCCTCACTCTCCCGTAAGCCTGGAGGGCCCCAGGCCACCCTGAGCTCTCCCTTCTGTTAGCTACACGCAGAGGTGAAATAAACGCATCATCCAAGTGCAAGTGCACCTCCAGGGTCTGTCTGTATCGAACTCGCTGTTTCCTTCTGCCTTATGTAGTTGGGGCTCCACCTCAGAGCCCCAGACCCACACCAGGCACCCAGCCGCCACATGCAGCCTAACTGCTCCTTATATGACCACCGTTGCTGGGTCAGGAGGCACTGGGGACCAGGAGACAGGGCCCCAAGGGCTAGGTCGCAGAGGATAGTCAGAACGCCTCTGAACCCCTGAGGTGTGCTGGACCCCAGAGGGACCAGGAAGCGTGCTCCTGCTCCAGCCACCAGGGGAGAGAACACCCCCAGGCCTCTGGGTGCTTCTCCTCCAGACCCGCTGGCTGTGAGGTGGCCTGCTGCCCTGAGCCTGCCCGCCTGTCCGGGCTCACATCTGGGCTCACGGCAGGGTGCTCCATTCCCAGCTCTGGACTGGACCGGAGCAGGGGTTGCCGTGCCCTCCTGCTCTTGTGCACCCGAGGCAGGTGTGGACGCAGGCCTCTGCCTTCCCTGTCCTGTCCTGTCTCAAAGCCATCGTGTGGCCTCTGCAGGCTGTGGTCAGGAACACAAAACTCCAGGTGGGGAACGGGGGCTACAGGAAGCAGCAGAGGCGGGACTCAGGGGCCCAGGGACAGGGCTCCCAGCCTGGGCTGTGGGGAAACGTCCCCGTCCCAAGGACGGCAAGCTCACCGGGCGCGGAGGCGAGTTAACACCGGTTTATATGTCCGTAACACGGAGGGCCTGCGCGGCCAGGCGGGGCGGCAGCTTCTCAGGCGGAGGTGTCAAAGAGGCGATCGATCATGTCGCCCACCTGCTCCACGCGGTACTTGATGTACTTCTCTGGGTTCTTGGTGAAGGGCACGCTGCCATACCTGAGAGGCACTGGGGTCAGGGGTAGGCCCTGCCCCGCCCCTGTTCCACCTCAGTCTCAGGCCCTCCTGACGGGGTGCCCCTGAGTGACACCCTGCCTGGAACTTGCCACCCAGCCCCACCAGCCCTCCGTGTTTGCTTGAGGAAGAGCCCAGAGGCCCGGCTGGGGTGCGGGTGGGGTGCGGAGGCTCACCTGTGCAGAAAGGCCCCGTAGGCCTCCCTGACGATGTGCTTCTGCGCTTGGCGGATCTTGTCCCTCTGCTCGGTGTCGGGGACAGCCCAGGCCTTTTGGATCTTGCACAGCTCTTCAAGGCCATCATTGAAGCCCTGGCCACCGAAACGGTGGTGAGAGAAGCGACCCGGAGACAAATGTCTGGGGGCTGTTGCTACAACAGGAGGAGCAGGCAGTGGAGGGACGGGGCCGGCTCACCTTAAAACGCTCCTTGATCATCTGCCGCTCCTTGTCCCGGAGCTGGGGACCAAGACAGCTGTCCTCAGGCAGAGTCGCCTGCCCAACTCCTTCCTAACCCCCAGCCCAGCCCTCCCTCCTGCGGCTGTGGGGGATACCAGCAGCCTCCACGTTCTCATCCCGGAGGGACTCGGGTCCCCTTCCCCCACAGTGATGTGACAGAAAGTACCACATCTGTAGGACACCCCTTCCCAGCCCGGGCCCTCGGCACACCTTGACTCCCGGTTGGAATACTGGTAGGTTCTTCTCAGCAATGTACTCGGTCACCTTTAACCAACTGCGGGGAGGGAGGGGAGCAGAGGGCAGACGGGGATGGCCTCAGGCAGCTGCTTCTTCCTGGGGCCCGTTTGTTTTGCTTCTTAAATCTCCTGATCTACGAGGGGGCTGTGGGCAGGGCAGGCATCTTTCTGGGTCACAACTGAGCAAAACATAACTGAGATTTTTTCCTTGGGAATAGAAATTGTTTGAGCTGCTCACTTTTAAAAACAGAAACAGCAAACAGAGCGCTCAATCAATTGAACAAATATTAATCCTATCCACTGTGCTTCGCTTTGGCGTCACGTCGCGGCAAATGAAGGTGGAGAAGCAGGTGAGACGGGGAGGCGGGGCCAAGGACCAATGGGAAGAAGAGGGAGGGTGTTCAGGGGAGGAAACACAAGAGGAGAGGGGGACGCAGGACTAGGAGAAGAGGTAGCGCTGCCCAGGGAGGCTCGGCCAAGTTCAAGGGCTCTTGCTGCCTTCCTCTGCACTTGGGCCTAACGTTACCCACATCTCTGACAGTCAGCCCTTCAACTATTCTCAGCTTCACCGTCGGCAGGCAGCGTACCCTCGGAAGTGGCTGGCACAGCGGCCCCAAGGGAGCCAACGGTGGTGGGGCCAGGGGCTTCTATGTCCACCCCATGAATGGGACTGGAAAACAAGGGGACAGCCGGGGTCCACAGGGCCGCAGTTCCCCATGGCTGATCCCACCCCACTGGGGCCCAGCGTCCTGAGACTCTGAGGAGGAAGAGTGAGTGGTGGGTGCAGGGGTAGGGGTGGGGGTGGGGGAGCGGCACCCCCCTGCCCCCACCTGCGCTGGTAGGTCTGGATCTGCTGTTCGATGTGCTCCCGGTAGGAGCGCTCGGCAGTCTTCTGGGTCACAGCCACCAGCTGGATCAGCTCGGACCTGGGGTGTGGGGGAGGGGAGAGAGCAGAGGCGGCTGCAGGCCTTGCAGCAGCATCCGTGGGCCTGCCCATCCCACCCCCACTGCCAGCTCTAAGAAGGCAGCACGCCCGCCTCCCTGAGTTCTGGTACTTCTGGCCGCCCCACTGGACACACAGAGGGTGCAGCCAGCCCTCGGAAGACAGGCGAAGGCCACAGACCAGTGCCTGCGGTCACTTACTTCTCCAGGGCCTTGAGGATGTAGTTGTAGTTGTTGTGTAGGAAGATGGCGCTCAGGGCTGGGTCCTCATACACCTTGGATTTGCTCAGCAAGTTCAACTGCAGGTTGCCCAGGACTTTACCTGCACAGGGAGGGATGTGGCAGTCTGACCAAAATGATCCAATCCCAGGACCCACAGTCCAAGTCCTACTCGTCCCTCCTTGTCCCTCCCAGACTCCAGGCTCCACACGTCTCAGCAGCCCCTTGCCCAGCCCACCTCGGCCCCGAACCAAAGGTTAGGTTGTAATTCCCAAGGCTGGGGGCTCAGGAACATGACCGAGACCAGCAGGAGAGAGCAAGAAGCAGGAAGGGGGTGGCGGCTGCAGGCCGCTGGAGTGCACTCACAGACATAGGTGCTCAGGAGGCGTCTGCTGAACTCCAAACTGTAGCTGGTGGCCGAGGAGCTGGTCTCTGCAAGAGGAGAAGCACTGTCATCACAGCGACAGCAGCCAGGACCCTCTCTGGCCTTCCCTTAGTCCGAGGGGCAACCGAGGGGATGCCGGGAGGGGCCCCTGAGCCCTCCTTCCTCTGGCAGATGGGATAGAAAGGTGCTCGGAGCAGACCTGGCCGTCCACTGAACTCAGGGCTGCCTGCTCGCTGCAGGGAGCATTCCCTTGGACCCCTTCTGGAACCGGGCAAGCCCCTCTATGGTGATGGAAGACTGGCAGGACAGGAGTGCGACACCCACTGCCCTCCAGCCGCCGACCCACACAGGCCCATCCATCACATTTGGCGACAGCGGAGTCAGAATGGGCTCCCATGGGCTCTCCCCTGCTCCCCTACTTCCCACCACCTGCTCTACTGGGCCCTGCTGAAAAGAGGGGTCCTGTGGCCTACACACAGTGAGAGGCCAAGGGGGAGGGCAGGGGCAGAGGGGCTGGGCTAGCCTGCAGGGTGTCCTCAGGGTGCTGCATGGCAGGACCCCTCCTGGATAAAGCTCAGAGACAGAAAGTGGTCATGCAGGGAGCTAAGAGCGCTGGGAGCACCCCGAAGGACCCCACGTGCCCTCTGACCTCCCCACTTCCCAAGAGGTCCTGAGTCTGGGCTGCAGAGCCCTGCTGCTTACCTCGGGGGTCTAAAGGAATATTGTATGTGTCCCCAAGAACTACGGAGTGAAAGGCAGTGTGCACAGAGGGGAAGGAGGGAGAGACAAAGACAGGAGAAAGATGCAAAGTGCAAAAACGTGTTAGAAACGGCCGTGTCATCAAGTCAAGCAGACCACTCCCCACGACAGCCAGAGCACGGACAGCAGGACACACCCAGGCTGCACCCCCCCGAAGACCAGGAGAACTGTAGCTGAGAGGCTGCCCCTCGGCTCCTGACCCCAAAGTGGGGAGCAGGCAGGGCCCAGGGCCCCAACAAGCTGGGGTGGCCCCAGTGATAGGAATGACGTGGAAATGCAAACCTCCTCAAGTGCCCACCTCGGCAAGACACCAGGCTGGGCGTGAAACGCCAGCCGCGCAGAGGGGTTAGCTGCGTGAGACTCCTTAGAAGGACAGGCAGACACAAGGGGAGGTGGGGAAACGTGGACATGGGAATGGGAAGGGAGTCGAGGGGATGGAGGTGGGGTCAGGAAACAGCCTACAACCGCTTTCCTGATGCTAGGCCATGGAGGGCCCCACCAGCTCAGGGGTCCTGCCATAGGCCACACCTCCATCCCACTCCAAAGACTGGAGGAAATCTCACCAGAGGTGGCAAGTGCAGCCCTAGGGGGCCTACCGCACATCACTGGGCAAGAGGGAGGAGAGGCACATGGGCAGGGGCCCTGCTGGGAGGTGCCAAGTACCTTGGGAGGCCAGCATGGCGCCTGCTGTCTCCTGGAAGTCCAGCAGCTGCTGCAGGAAGAGGATGGCCTGTAGCGTGAGAATGTGAGTCCCAGAAGAAGGTCAAGGGCAGGACAAAGAGGCCAGATCACCTCCCAGAAAGCACCCTGTGACCACTCCAGGGCAAGTGCAGGGCCAGGGGTCTGCCTAGTGAAAAAGGTGGCTGCAAACTTCATGCTTTCCCCTTTGGGTCTGGGCTGCGGGGAAAGGCCCGCCTGCTGCTAGCCACAGTCATGAAGCTGGGGACAGCTCTGGCTAGGCTGGGCCGCTCCCCTCCCCAGATGACCCTGGGCAGCACCTACGTTGCTTGTGAGCTCGTGCACAGTGCCATCCTTGGGCATGTTGTATTCCTTGTCGGGATCATTCTGTGGAAAAAAACAGCCGGACTCCCTGAAAACAGCTCCCAAGGAGGCCTGGGGCCCACCCGACGCCCATCGGCCTGCTGCTGGCGCCACCTCCTGGCAGACAGGTGTCAGGACGCCCCTTAGGCACAAAGGTGTGCCCACAGGCATGCCAGGAAAAGTGGGGCAGGAGCCTTAGGCCCCAGGCCCCTGGGAGAGAGGGAGGCAGTGGGCACTGACAGGAGGCCGGCAGCTGGCTTCCCCTCAGGGTAGACTTGCTCTCTGAAGCGGTTCCCGAGCCAGGTCCCGGGGGTGGGGTGGGGGGGTGGGGGGGCTGCCCACAGTCCTGCAAACTGGCCGGGGCAGGAGAGTCACCTTGATGTTGTCGGCAAAGTCCTCCAGTGCTTTGGCCCCCACAGTCTCCATGGAGGTGATGAGGCCGGGCAGCTTGTTCTTGGTACTGGCAGCCGTCCCCTGGGGAAGCACAGAGCTATACAGTAGGCCAGCGCGCTGGCCCATCCTTGGCCGCAGGCTGTGGCACAGCCCAGCGCCTCCCCACCTGCCCCCCTGCCCCTCACCCCAGGGAGCGGCCTTCTCCGTCACTCCCAAAACCTGCGCGCTGCTTCCATTCACCCCAGAGGAAGTGTGGGGCCAGACGAAGCAGTTCTGGGCAGCCGCATGGCACAGCGGGATCCCTCCTCCTCGTGCCCCCAAGGGCCTCCCCACCCACCTACCTGGAGCACCTGGTCAAATTCGGGCTTGGTCTGCTTGAGGTGCCGCAGGATGGGGAAGACGGTGAGCACGGCAGAGAAGTCGTGTCTCACGATGGCCTTCCGAGCAGCAGACACGATGTTCTCCCCCTCGAGTATCAGCCCGTCCAGTGCATCCTGAGAGGGACAAGGACACAGCTCAGGGAGGAGGCAGAGTGCGGGGAGCTGGGTCCCAGGGAGGTGAGGGCACCTGCAGTACGCTTCCGATGGGGAGCACACAACACCCAGGACAGGGCCCCAGGAGGTGGGCTACAGACTGCAGGCCTGGCCCGAACTCAAGTGTCTGCGGTAACAGCGCTCGTGGGGCATGTGGTCAGGGCCCAGCGGCAGGACAGAACCTGTATCAGGGAGTCAAAGGTCTTCTTCTGATGGTGCTCGGGGATGACTTCCGTCAGCAGCTGGTACTCGCTCAGGGCCAGCTTCACGAAGGCACTGACGCAGTGAATGTAGGCATCGGTCTCCACATCCAGCATGTCGTCTCTCCCTGAGGGGACAGTGGTGATGCTGAGCTGCTGGCCTGCGGGCAGCCCTCTCCGTGCTGTGGGGCGTGGGTTTCCCCAGCTCCTGGCCTGTGGCCCAGGCTGGCAGCAGACGGGGAGGAGGAAAACTGTTCTGGCAGAAAGCTGACTGGCAGGCCTGACCGGGTTCGAGGGGAGAAAAGGGCCGAGTGCAGCCTTTCTCCTGGCCACACTTTCAGCTCTGCCACGGGCAGGCAGTGCAGGTGGTGGGGAGATGGGTAAGGGGGTGAGGACGGAAGACCCTGGAATCGACTTCCTGGACATGGTGTGTCTGACCCCTGGCACAGGGGCTCTGCATTGTACTGGAAAGAGGACAGCCAGGTACGGGCAGGTGGCACACTGTGGCCATCAATCTCAGAAAATGCTGGGCCTGTGAAGGCTGTTACTATCCCAGCCAGGTCTTCCGGAACATATAAGAAGTGGTGGGCTATGGCCTATGAGGCCAGCTGGCATGGGGTCAAAATGTGGGAGAAGGTACTGTGAGCCCCAGAGAGAGAAGGCTGCTTGGCTATCAGCTGCCCCGGGAGGAGACTGGACCCCACTACTAGAGGCCGGGGCAGGCAGCCCAGTCCTGTGTGCCAGGGGATGGGCTCCCAGGAGTCAGAGCTGCAGAGCTGTTGCTGGAGGCAGGTGTTGGGGCTCCCTGCCCTCCAGGGAGCCGCCTTCCCTCTCTGCCCGCCTTCCGTAGTGGCACCTTCTCCCCTGGCCCGGGCCCTGAGAGCCAGGCGTGCACTCCCATCTGGAGAGAGGCGAGGAGACCTAGTGCCCGAGAGAGAGACTGGAGAGAGGCGAGTACGCCGGGCCCATCCTCGGAGCCGAGTGGCCGGCTGGGCAGGCCCTCCAGTGACTGCTGAGATGGCAGCGATGGCTGCCCTCGGCCCGGGCTGCCCTCGGCCTGGGCTGTGGTACTCACCGGCCAGTGGCCCGTGCTTGTCGTTCAGGGCCTCCGACAGGTGCTTAACTCGGAAATCATGCTCGTGACCTAGCGAGACGTCAGCCGCACAAATACAAGCAGCGTTTATCCAGGGGCCGGGCAGGCAGCCCCTCAGGGGACTGGAAGCAGCCCTCGATCTCCAGGAAGGGGTGTGGGGGTGTGCGGGCAGGGCATTGGAGAGGGCTCTGAGCCCCTCCTCTGCCTCTGACCGCCTTCGGAACAGCCGTTTCAAGCCTGACTCGCAGTGCCCTGGACCACCCTTGGAGCTGGTTTCCCCAAGCCCAGAGGCCAAGAGAAAGCTGTGAGGATCCAGGAGGGTTCTGAGGCGCTTCTGGAAGCTGCAGAGGGGCTGGTGCTTGGCCCGAGGGGGTTATCTCGCCATATATGGGGAGAGGCCCAGTTAGAGAACCGCCACTGCAGAGTGAATGGGGACAGCCTTCTCTTGTCCCCGGCTTCACTCTTTTGAAGGAGGAAGAGGTCCAGCAGGGTGGAGCTGTCCTTCCTCTAATAGGAGGGAGGAAGGGGGACTTGGCCTACTGGCTGCCCGTCACCCGGCTGCACACACTCCCCACTCTAAAGCTCGGGGCGGAGAGTGGCCTGGAGGCATCGGCCAGCGTGGTACTGCCACTGTGGTCTGAGCGTGAAAGGGCTGCCCATGACAAAGAACTTTCTCTGAGTTCAAACAGGTGACAAGGACAGAGACAGGGAGGGGAGGGAGTGGGAAGCCTCAGGGAGGGCAGAGCTGCCGTCAGCCAGACAGGACCAGGCCAAGGGCCACGAAACCTGTCCCTGCGCCAGCTGGAGCGCGTGGCCCAGGGCCGTGCAGTTCCCACCCTGCTCCCTGCGCCCTTCTCCGGGTTTCCCCCAAGGCCCTCCTGGGGGGTTGGAGGCTCTGCCCTGCCACGTGGGTAAACACACGGTGGAGGAAGGGGGGACAGGAGAGAACACAGGGTGATTACCTTCCAGAGGAATGAGGTTAGAGCCCCCCTTTTTCCCATCTAGACCATGCTGGGAATACTGTTTCAGAAGGTTCTGAGCCTTCCGGATCGTCCCTGTCACCAGAGCCACACAGAGAGGAGATAAGAAGACCTAGGAAACGAGTGAGAGAAAACAGCAGCGGCCCTCCACCTGCCCCCCGGCCCCACACCCGGCCCCCTAACAGTGAGTATGCCCAGATACCACCTCTCCCAGCAGGCCCTTCCCAGCAGGGACTGCCGGAGACCCTGCAGACGAGGATGAAGGAATGGGCACGTTTTGCTCCCCAGATGGACCTCCTGATTCTGCTACAGACGCTCACGGTTCTGGAGCTGAGCTCCTTTGGGGAAGTGCAGAGGGTAAAGATGAGGTGAGCAAAGATCCACCAGCAGAAGCCAAAATAAAAAGCACGACCGAGTGGCACTGAAGTCAGAGCAGACGAAGGCTCTGGTGACAAAGCTTTCATCCCGAGGGCGAGGGCACGGCCAGGGGGCAGAGCCTGGGGTACGTGGAAGTGGGGAGGCCTGCGCCCTGCTCTGAGTGCCAGGCAGAGTTTTCTGGGCATGCTCAGTGTTGGGACGTGGCCAAACAGCAGTCAACGGGAAGCAGCCCCTGGGAGCTGGTGAGGCAGGAGGGCCTCTCCTGGGAAGGCAGAGCCCAAGACGGAGTCCTGGGGACCCAGCCTGGGGACCCAGCGGCAGCCCAGCCCCGCGCACCAAAGTTACCCGAACCACCGAGCCACCAGAACAGTTGGGAAAAACTCAAAAGCTGAGAGGGGTTAACAGAAGCCACCCCGCAGAGAGCGGAGGGAGGGCAGTAGGAAAGGGCACATGCTCTTGGCATGGGGGAAAAAAACAACAGTTAGTGTCACAAGTGAGAACAATGAAAACAAAACCGCAGCACCCCCAGCCTCCGGGGTTAGCTACCTCTCTGGGAATGAGACGCCTCCGGGCAGGAGACGCCGGGAAATAAAACAGCGTTTAGAATAGGCACGTACAGCTGCCTTGTTCATACAAGTACTGGTTCCTCTTCCCTGGAGATCCCTAGGCGCCCTGTCCCTGCATCTCTGAACACAGTGAGGCTGCTGGGGTCCTGATGCGCCCCACTAAAGGCTGGAGTGAAAAGAGACAGGGTTTGCAGGAGCTCACACCACGGTCAGCTACTAATAACCAAGTTCAAGGTCCCAGGTAAGTGTCCTTCTCTCTGTGTCAGTGAACGGTCCTGCTAATGAGTGCATCGGATCCCTGTCTCACAGCTGACCAGGAGCTGACGGGCCGGCCAGGCCTTAGGAGCCCAGCCAGCGCACTGCACAGATGTGCCCACCAGGCGCCCGATCACCACGGACGACGCTGAGGTTTCTATTACCGGCCAGCCGAGGCCCCTGCTCCTCTCTCCAGAGCCAGCAACTGGTGTCCCCAGGCCTGATTCTCTAGTTCCTGACATCGGTCCTGAGCCCAGCAGCCCGTGGCAACTCCTGAAACCCTACACAAACTACAGGGATTCTCCCCACCAGTTTTCCTCTTGGGTCTATAAGCCAAGGACAGATTAAGGCCACTGTAAGCCCTGAGATCGGGTCCCTCCTCCTGGAAGGCCCTGTCCCTTCATGGCCAGCGAACATTCTTGGGAGAGGGCACATGGGGTCCTAGGGCCTCCAGGGGCCCATCAGAGAGGAGACAAGGAAGCGAGCACAGAGCGGCCAAGGCCCAGGCAGCCTCCCGAGCAGCCCCTGGCTGACGCACACAGGCAGAGACGCCTGGCCCACATGCACGCAGCTGCGGCTGCACACGCTGGCTCAGCAGAGGCCCCGTTTGCGCAGGTTTTCGGGGGGGGGGGGGGGGGGGGGGGGGGGGGGGGGGGGGGGGGATGGCCAGGACGTTCACACCAGAGGGGAGAAGGCAGTGTGCTTCCTTCTCAGGCCACCCAGCTTCCCATTTGCTCCTCACTGTGTCCCCAAGGGCGGCCTCTGCGCGTCACTGTGGACACACACCCTGCACGGGCAGGTAGGGGCTGGACAAGCAAAGGGTGTAGGCTCTACACAAAGCCTGCTGTCACGAGGGGCAGGTCCCACAGGCCACGCCCAGGCCACATGCCTGCAGCAGCCCCTCACCCGGGATGTCCCAGCCTCTCCGTGAGCAACACCGCTCGCCGGCTGGAGACAGCCAGGCCTGCCAAGCTGCAGCCTATGCACAGTGAGTTTACCTGGAACACAGACTACGGGGGACATGACGACAGGAGAGGGGCCGACAGTGAGCTGTTCACCCAGGACACCAACGACCCACAGCCTAGGCTTCTCCCCCCACACCCCTCCCTCACTCTCCCCACCACAAGGCACTAACTTCGCAGGGCAGCCCGAAAGCCTGAATACGTTCTTCAAAGAAAAGGGCTGGGACGTTTTTTCCCCTGTGGATCGACTATGAAAGCGCAAACTCTCCCCCATCCACTTCTCCGCATGCACCACTTCAAACCCCCTCGACTTTTTGGTATGTGGGTAGCTCCCTGGCTGGGAATCGAACCCAGGCCGCAGTGCTGACAGCACCAGCGACAAAGCCTTAAGCCACTACACCATCAGGGAACCCCCCCCACCTGACTTTCTGGAAGGTGCAGGCTGCAGTGCCTGTGCCGCCCCCAGCCCCCTCTCTCCACCCCATCCCATCCCATGGTCTTCACTGCGGCAGTGTGCAGGCCTCCTGACAGAACCACAGAGGGGGGCCCCGCAGGTGGCTCTGCCCTGGCACCCCCTGTAACTCCATCTCTCCACATCCGTGAGCCCCTCTCCACTTGGAATACATTTACATAACCCCCAGACTCTGCTGTGGAAGGAAGAGCCTCACTTGACGGGGCCTTGCTGGGCGGGGAGACCCTTGCTGCCTGCGCGGGGTTCCTACAGCGGGGTGACTGAGGACGAGCTCTGGAGAGGCCAAAGCTGCTAACCACACGGTGGCCACAGGCAGTCCTGGTCGCACGCCGCCTCCTGGGGTGGGGACTCACCTGGCCGCTTGATGGGCTTCTTGGTAGGTGTGTCCTTCCTCTTGTTGGGGATAGCAGGGGAGTAGGGGACCCCGGAGGAAGAACTGCTCTTCCGGAAATGCTCCTTCAGGCCCTTGATGGAGCGGTCCAGCTGGCTGGAGCGAATCTGGTAGTAGACGTTCATAAAATCTGAGGAGAGACGGGGTGTCCGAGCTGTGGCAGCGGGGTCCCTGCCTGTCCTGCCGTGAGAGCCTCCCTCTCCCTCCAGAGCAGTTCTGCAGGGCGACAGGGGCGCTCACCACTTCTACTTCCAGGCCCTTCTTAGCATCTGCTGTGACTCGCAGCCACCCTCGTCCTCGTCCCAAATCACACAAAGTCTTCAAAGGGAAAATCTCCCCCAAAAGAGCTGAGGGTTGGTTGTAAGTTTTGAAGGTTCTAAGTTTTTTTAGATAAAAAATAGAAAGCTAACCTCTACATTCAACTTGAGAAGGCAAAAGAGACAACAAATGTCAGGGAATGAGAAAGCACACCATATCTTCAGCCATTCACAAAGTGCAGACTTAAAAACAAAAAACGAAAAACAAAAAACAGTGGACAGCCTAATCAAATAGCTAAGATAAATAAAACTGATGGGGAACAAACAGTCGTGGGGCTGTCGGCGGGGCTGTCAGCTGGTCCCCTTACCTGGAGAGGAAGTGGCAAGGGCAGGGACATTACAGACCTGTTCAGACAAATCTACCTGACAACTACACCTTTGAGAAAATACCCCAAAGAGCTCCGGAGGTAAGAAAAGCTAGGGGTGCATGCTAACAAAGTGAAGAGTGTGCAGGGCCCAAAAGCTTACACTTGAGTAGTCCTTGGAATGTGTGTTTTCTAAAATTTGTGCTTAACTCAAGCTGCTGTTTGAGTGGGGGGATGGAGTCCCCCTAGGACGGGCTAAAGAAATGCTGGTACCACCACACCGCAGAACATGATGCAGCTATCAAGAAGAACGAAGCCGGTGTCCGAGAACTGACAATGGAACCATCTCAAGGCCTGGCACCAGTTCCTAACAGGACAACTGGAGGCGTTTGGGGGGCGCCTTTCCATCTGGGGACGAGGACACCATCTTTCTTTTCGCCCGCACACACTGTCAGCGGCAGGTGAACTTTCGGAAGGTGTACACATAACCCTGACAGCACTCAGCTCTGGGTTATAATGTTGTAGGAAGAGGACGTTCGCTTCTCACCCGAGGCTTTCGGCAGTATTTGAAAATTTTATAATTAATCCAAAAAAGTAAAGAAACGGGAAAGTAAGGTCTACAAGGAAAAGCCTGGATTTGGCTAGAGTCATAATTTGATACATAAGCGGGAGATTTATTGCTCTATTGCTTCCTATTGCACTTTTTTTCACTTAAAAAGAAAAGAGCTTAAAGAAAGCAAGGGAACGCCTCCCCTCTCCAGCCCTGGCACCTTGGTTGTGGCCGTAGTCCACCAGCCAGCGGGAGATGCGGATGATGTCCAGGAGCACGCCCTCAGGCAGGTGCTCCAGGGGCACCTCTTCTTGGACCTCCAGCTCGTCCTCACCACTGATCAGATCCAGGATGAGCACAGGGGACACGACCTTGCTGTGCCGGGTCATCAGGCTGCGGAACTCAGACTCCAGAGACTCTTTCCCCCGTTCAAACAGCAGCTTCTGCAGGGACAGAGGGAGGGAGAGGGAAGGGTGGGAGGGAGGGGGAGGGAAGGGTGGGAGGGAGGGAGGAGGAGGGTCTGCTGCTGCTTCTGCAGTCAGCTCACCCTCTCCTTCTGCCACACCCTCTGCCTTCCCTTCCTTTAACCCAGGGAAGAACCGCCAGGAGGCCTTCCTTTATTATTTACCTCGCGTTCTCTAAAACTGTGTGTTTACAGGTAAAACCCAGGATTTTATGGGAAAGAGATGCTCTATAAATAACGGCTGATTATTTTCACATTGTGGTAGTAATGTCTTCATGTGAGAAAAGGGTTTGCAAAAGGAAAAAAAATAATTAAGTTGGACTATGTCACTTTAAAGACTTTTGTGCTGCAAATGATACCATCCAAAAGACAACCCACAGAACGAGAGAAAATATGTGGAAATGGTCTATCTGATAAGGGACAGGTATCGAGAACATATAAGAGAATTGAAAGCACGTGTCCACACCCAAGTGTGTACATGAGGGTTCACAGCAGCATGTGCCCCCCAAGTGATAAATGGATAAATAAAGCGAGAGCCACACAACGCAACACAAAGGAATGAAGCACTGACACGTGCTAGAACATGGACGAGCCTTGTAAACATTATGCTAAGTGAAGAAGCCAGACAGATGCAAAAGGTCACATGTTGCATGACTGCATTTATGGGAGAAGTCCAGAACAGGCCCCTCTGCACAGACAGGGAATGGATTAGGGAGCACGGAGGCCGGGTGAACAGGGAGTGATGGGAGGAAGCATGACTGCCTGTGGGTTCACGTTCCTTTTTTAAGTGATGAAGATGTTCTAAACCTGATTCTGGCGACATACGACTTTGTGATTGTACTAAAACCATTGAATTTCATACTTGAAATGGGTGAATTTTATTGTATGTGTCTTACAGCTCCATAAGGATGGCCAAAAAGAAGTGAAAGAGAGAGGAGCTGGGTTGTTCTGCTGAAGTAAAAATAAGTCCTCTAGGGTAAACCTACAGTTTCCTATCTTTTGTATTCTCTTCCACCACCCCACTCCCACATCCAGGTCACCCTGTGATCCAAACCCTCAGAAACAAAGTTCTACAGCCCCACCCCAGACACCCCAATCTCTGAGACCAGGCCCCCCCACGCCCCCATGGACTGGAGTATACTGGTTATACTGGTGTGCCAAGTTGTTGATCACCACAGTCCTCCAGGCCACCAGGTGGTGCTGGGAGTAGCCAGAGACATACAAATATCCTCATTTCTAATGGGAGCCCATGATGGAAGAAAGGCTAGGAAGTGCTGCTGTGAGCAAAAGCTTTCTGGGTGGAAGATCTTTGTTCTTCAGCCTATACCTCCTTCTGGGCAAGACATGCACCTGAGGGCTAGAACTGTGGTGCCACCAGGAAGGTCGGCCAGGTGACTGGGTCCAAGATGGCCCTCGCCCTAACATTCCCCCTACTCTAGGATGTCCGGGTCTCTGGTCCCACCATTTTTCCCATGGCCATTCTCTCCTATCACGACACTGAGCAAACTTCATTTCTCAGCCTTACCCCAACTTGCTCTGGTGACTTGACTTAATGAACCCAATGCTTACACACGAAGATATAGTGCAAAAAATCAAATGTAAAAACGTGAGTTCAGGTTCCTAGCATAGTAAAATTCATAGAGGCCGAGGCTGCCAGGGGTTAGAGGGAGAGAAAGGGAGTCAGGGAGTTACTGCTTCATTCTGGAGACAGAGGGGGGCAATGGCAGCACAGCCATGTGAAAGCGCTTAATGCAACTGAACTGTTCACTTACAAATGTTTAACGTGTACATGGACCTAGAGGGTACTGTGCTAAGAGAAGGAAGTCAGACAGAAAAAGGCAAATACCATATGATTTCACATGAGATTTAAAAAACACAATAAACAAATAAACAAAACAAAAAGAAACCCATAGATACGGAGAACAAACTGGTGGTCATCAGCTGGGAGGGGTGTTGGGGGGACAGGTGAAAGAGAAGTACAAATTGCCAGTTACTGAAGTAGCCATAGCAACATAAAGTACAGCATAGCGAATATAGTCAGTAATATTGTAATAACTATGTCTGGTGTCAGATGGGGACTAGGCTTACTGGGGCAATCCCCTGCTAAGTTATATAAATGTCTAATCACTATGTTGTGCACCTGAAACTCATATCATATGTCAATTGCAACAAAAATAAATTAAAAAATATGATTAAAATGATAAATGTTCCATTATGTATTTTTTACCACAGTAAAACCACACTTACAAATGCATTTATAAGAACGTTAAATTGATATGTAACTTATGATTTAAATTATAATACAGTCTATGTACTGTATTATATAATTCTGTACCCTCCTGTCAGCCAGCTCAGTCTCTCCTGAGACCAGGGCAGGGACTGGTGTCCCCAGGCCTCTCACATTACCCTGTTGGCCCCTTACCACTTTGTTGAGCTCTGGGCTGTCTGGGCTATTGTCCTGGAAATATTCCACTGCCTTCTGAATCTTGGCCATGCTTCCCAGGTACTCTTCCAGCCTACCTGTGGGGCTGGGAAGGAAAAGAGCCAGGTCAGCCTGGGTGGATGGAAGACAAAGAGAGGGACCGAGGGGATGATGTTGGGAAGGGGAAAGAAGGGAACTAACACGGGACTCCAGGCTCAAATATGTTCCACCCCTCCCTGGCAAGGCCTAGGGGCCGCTGGGCCAGGAGGCATTAGGAATGTGACCTGGTGGCCATTGCTCACCCCTCCCTGATGATCTTCTCAGTGTCACTGGCCACATGGTAGTAGCTGATGACATGGTCCAGGCAGGACAGAGTCTTCTCAACATTTTCCTGTAGCCGCTGCAGGTTCTCTGTCTGCTTGTGTACAGGGATGATGGAGTTCTCTAGCTTCATGAGGCGGCTCTCAAAGGATGACAGGATGGACACCTGTGGGGGGAAGCCCCGCACTCTGAGCCCTCTGGACTGCCCCAGCACGGCCTCTCCACACCCATCAGATCTTGGCCTTTGCCGCCCTTTTCTCTGGTTGTCTAGACAATAAGCTCCACGAAAGGACGGGAAGGGTGTACCTGTTCACCACTGAATCCCAAAGAAGTGGTCCAAGTAAATTGTATGAAGTTTGATTTGAAGGTAAGCCAAGCATCAAACAACTCCTCCAAAAATAATCACCCCAGGATGGCTTGCCTTCCTCTCTTTGAAGCCAAATCGCGACTTCCGTTCTCTCTGAACCGTTCCTAGACTGAACAGGAAGTAATCTCATATAGAGTAACCTCCAATGCATTGCTGGTGCCTTCACAACCCTCTCTATAAGGGTGAATGTCATTAAATAAGGAGTAGCACTTTATGATTCTGTCACTAAATACATACCCAAGTTTGTATTTACTCAATATGTGCTGTTCAGTCTAAAAATAAGGAAGGAAACTCATTGAGCACCTCTAATATATGAGGTACTGTGCAAGATGCATTTGCTTGCGTTAGCTTCTATGACCTTCGCAGCCACAATGGGAGGCTGGCATTGTCTGTGCTATCAGATGAGTAACTGAGGCTCAGAGTTACCTGTCAGGAGCCACATACAAATAAGTGGAGGGTGAGGACTAGATCCTAGATCTGTCTGACGTCAAAGCTTGTTCTACACCTAAAGCTCTCTGGGTATGATGGCTGAGTCTCCTCTGCCCTCAGTAATCTTGGAGGTGCTAACCCTGCCCTGTCACCTGTCACTTGAACTGAGGATCGACACATGAACAGTACTTAGCCCACCTAAGTCAGTCTCAGAAGGAAAGATGGAGGAATGGAGAGCTTGGACACAAAGCAGGAAGTCCAGGCCAGTGGGGGCTGCAGCATCCTCAGTGAAGGGGCAACAAGGGAAAAGGAGCTAAGAGACATGCCACTCTGCTGCTAGAGAAACCCACACATTACCACCATCACTACCCAGGTCAGAACCTCAGGCCTTATGGACCGGAACCGTAGGTCGCAGGGCTCTCCTCCAAGGCCTGGAGGCCTGTCAGGCCCTCCCAGCTGAGGGTTACTTACCATGTTCTTGGTGAGCTGATCGCTTTTCTCCAGGCTGTCTCGGATGAAGGACAGCGTCTCCTCCTCCTGGCGGAGCAGAGAGGAGGATATTACTAGGAGCTGGAGGCTAAAGGAGATCACTGCGTCGCGGCCCCACGGTCTCGCCCCCACCCCGTCTTGCAGGGAGCGCCCCCACCCATCCCTGCCTCTTCTGAGTAGAGACCGGGCCCAGGTCTCTCCCTATTCCCTCACCTCCTTCCCCGCCTCTCCAGCCCCAGTCTCACCTGCTTCAGCTTGTCCTCGATTTCCCGCCGCCGGGCGGACGCCTCCTGCGGGGGTATCATCCCTACGAGGCTCCCACTTCCAGTATTTTGTCTCAGCTTGCGTGCCCTCTCGGCTCCCGTCCCTGTCACACCCACTTCCGCCCTTGGCCCCTCCCCGGAGCGCGCTGGTGGTGCCATATTGGGAGAGGCAGGCGGAAGTGATCTTGCCCGGAGCCCAGTGAATGGCTGAGGCAGGTAGCCATCTTGGGTGTGGCTGGGGAAGTGTGGCTGAGATGGGCCAGCAAGGAGAGCTTCATTCAATACATAACCTCTCTGAGCCAGACTTAACCCATAATAGATGCTCTAGAAATTTTTTTTTAATTCATTTTTATTGTTAGACTTATTGGGGTGACATTTGTTAGCAAGGATTACATAGGTTTCAGGCATACAATTCTACAGTGCATTGTCAACTTGATGTATAGTAAGTTCACCACCTAATGTGACTTCTCTTTCCATCACCTTATATTTAGCTTCCCCCCCTCCTCTCCCACCCCCTTCTAGAAAAATATTGATACCATCTTGCTGTATAGGTCTTAGGAAGGGAATTATCTATGATTGTGAACAAATACTTTGAACTTTGTACAATATCATTGCATTTCTGTAAATGAACTATATGAGGTCTGACAATTAAGTTTGTGAACTTGCCACTGTGCACTTACCTTGGCAGGACTGTACAAAAAACTCAGTAAGGTTTCATTACCTTGGCACATCTATGTCTCACAGCTGTGTTCATGTCGACGTGTGGCAGTGTCTTGCTAAGTGGCATTCATTACTGTTGTGTGTTTTTGTCATCGTGAGAATGTCAGCTTGAATTAGAGCAATGAACAAACATTAACTTTCTTGTTAAACTTGGCGAGAGTGGAAGTGAAATCAGGGACATGTTAGTCCAGCTTTTGGGGATAATGCCATGAAGAAAATAGCAGTGTACAAATGGATTAAATGTTTTTCTGAGAGGAAAGAAAGCATCCCTGATGAAGAGAGGTCAGGGTGACCAGTAACGAGCAGAACTGACAAAACACATTGCAAAAATTTGTGGAATTGTGTATCAAAATCTTTGGCTGACTGTAAGAAGCATAGCAGACCAAGTGAACATCGATAGAGAAGGAAAATCTTAACTGAAAACCTTGGCATGAGAAAAGTGTGTGCAAAACTGGTACTGAAGGAGCTCACTGATGAACAAAAACAAAGGAGAGTCAAAGTTTACCAAGACCTTTTGGAGAGGCAAGGTGATATTTTGAGCCATGTTATCACTGGTGATGAAACATGAGTGTACCAATACGACCCTGAAACAAAGTGTCAAAGTGCACAATAGAAGTCAGCCAGGGAGTTCTCTGGTGGTGTAGTGGCTTAAGGCTTTGTTTGGCGCTAGCGCTGTCAATGCTGTGGCCTAGGTTCAATTCCCAGCCAGGGAACTACCCACATACCAAAAAATAAATAAAATAAACAAAATGGTTGATAAAAAAAAAAAAAAGAAGTCAGCCAGTTCTCCATGGCCAAAAATGTTCTGTCCATCTAAATGGTCAAAACAATGCTGCTAGCCTTTTTTTATATCAGAGGGATTGTTCAGGAAGAATTTGACTAACTGGACAGTCAACTAAGTTTACTATTTGAAAGTGCTAAAAAGGCTGTGTGAAAAAGTTAGACAAAAATGACCCCAACTTTTCACCAACAACTCACGGCTCTTGCATCGTGACAATGCCCCAGCTCACACAGCAATGTCTGTGAGGGAGTTTTAAGCCAGTTAACAAATAACTGTATTAGAACACCCTCCCTACTCACCTGATCTGACCCCCAGTGACTTTTTTCTTTACCTAGAGGTAAAGGAAATATTGAAAGGAAGATATTTTGATGACATTCAGGACATCAAGGGTAATACATGACAGCGCTGATGGCCATTCCAGAAAAAGAGTTCCAGAATTGCTTCGAAGGGTGGATTAGGTGCTGGTGTCAGTGCATAGCTTCCCAAGAGGAGTACTTTGAAGGTGATTGTAGCGATATTCAGCAATGAGGTATGTAGCACTTTTTCTAGGATGAGTTCGCGAACTTAATTGTCAGACCTCCTATATATGTGTGTGCTATTTTGTATTTTCTCAAATTTCCTTCACTGAGTAATTTGGTAGCCAGCTGCCTTGTCTGGAGAGACTTCTGTTTGCCCCTCTCGGTTACAAACACCATCCTTGCTCGTTATCTTGTTTAATCCTCACAGTAAACTTTGGGCACAGCTGTTGTCTCCCTTCTGTGGGTGAAGCTCAGGCTCAGAGAGGTCAGCTGCACTAAGTCAACACAGCTGGCTGGGAGAGGGTTCTCCTCTGCCCCTACCCACCCCCTTCCTGGGTTGCTCAGGAGTTTTGTTTGTTGCTATGCAAAGCTGCCAATCTGATTTTCAAGAAAATCCACTGTGAAAAGTAGGTTATTTTTATAACAACCATATCTAAGAAAAGGTAGACAGAATGAAAAGATGCTTAAATCAGTCTCAAGCCAAGATCAAGCGTGTGTTGACAAGCAGACACTGGTTCAGTAAGAGCTGTAGTTCCCCAGCTATACTCAGCACGAGCTGCTTCAGTAAAAGAAGCAAGTGGTGTTTTAGTTGCAGCCTCAGAAGCCTTGATTTTCCTTCACAGACTTGTGCAGAACACAAAGGAGCCAGTTATAGCCAAGTCCCCCACTGATGTGCACAGAGATACTCCTTCCAGAAGGAGAGAGGGGGGAAGAGCTCCTTCCCCCAACAGCGTGTTCTTTCGTTTGATAACTTCCTAATTCCAGACTTCCTGCTCTTTCTGAGGAATCAAGGGTAACATTCCTCCAAATTAATGTTTCCTGGCCCTGCAACCATACTGAAAATGTGTATGCTAGGATATAAACAACCACAACAGTGTATGTTCCCTGGGATTACAGCCCTTTAAAATATGATAGATGCATTACAAAAAAAAAAAAAAAATCCAGGAAACAGCACAAAACACTAAAATAGTAAGTAATGAAATAGGAGGGCTGTTCAGTTTGTCTAGTTTCTAAAGATGGCAAGTTTAAATTACCTTTCTATTAAAAAACACTTCTAAGAAAACAAATTTTACTTTTTTCTGTAATGATTAAAAATAGACCATTTTCCTCTTCGGAAACCACCAGCCAACCATCAATAGTGCCATCTGGCAGAGTGGTCAAGAGGTTGGTTTTTTGTTTTTTTTTGTGTTTTTTTTTTTTAAAGTCCTCTTACGAGGTAGGTATAAAATGAGAGACAGGACCAGGGCGTGCAGAGCCCAGGAGTGAACAGCCTGCCCCATGCTTGCTTACAAGGTAGAAAGAGCAAAGCAAATGTTTCGTGTGCTTTCAGCCATCTGGAGGCTCAAATCTGCCATTTGACTTTAAAACTATTTTTCAAATGAACTGTAATCCTATTCAAACTGTAAAGAAGGTATTTAGCGAAAAAGGTGCCTTCGTCTTCCTCGACCCCCCCCGCAAGCACCTGTCACAGAAATCACCGCAGTTATGTCTTTCCAGATGTGTTCATGCAAATCAAGCGTAGTATACTCAAAATGAGCTCTGCTTTCTTTTTTAAAAAAACAGAACACAAATGCTGTCACATTAAACACACTTTCCTGTAGCCTGCATGTTTGCTTAACAGTATACCTTGATCATCTTTCATTAGAATTAGGGACTCCGTTCTCTGCATCAGACTTTTTGTTTTTGCTTTATTTTGGTATGTGGGTAGCTCCCTGACTGGGAATCGAACCCAGGCCGCAATACTAACAGCGCCAGCGCCGAAGCCTTAAACCACTACACCATCAGGGAACTCCCTGCATCAGACTTTGAATGAATAGATACAGGCAAGCAGAAATGAGGGAGCAATGTTACTGATGGACATTGCAAAGCTAATGAAGGAATACGAGTATTATGAACAACACTATGCCCCCAAATTTGATAACTTAGGTGAAACAGACCATTTGGGGGCGGCGGTATTTTCCTGGCTGGGAGTCGAACCCAGGCTGCGGCGTTGAGAGTGCCAAAGCCTTAGCCACTGCACCAGTGGTTCTCAACCTTCCTAATGCCGCGACCCTTTAATACAGTTCCTCATGTTGTGGTGACCCCCATAAAATTATTTTCGTTGCTACTTCATAACTGTAATATTGCTACTGTTATGAATCGTCATGTAAATATCTGATACGTATTTTCCGATGGTCTTAGGTGACCCCTGTGAAAGGGTCGTTCAACCCCCAAAGGGGTCACGATGACAGGTTGAGAAACGCTGCTCTATACCATCAGGGAAACCCCTGAATTTCTTGAAAGACACAATCAATCTAACACAAGGAGAAAAAATAATCTGAATAGGCCTATAACTATTAAAGAAACAGAATCAGTTAATAAGCTTCCAAAACAGCAAAATAGCAAGCGCCAGGCCCAGATGGTTTCACTGATGAATTCTACCAACTATCCGTGGAAGAAGTGATACCTGTCCTCTACAATCTTTTTCAGAAGCTAGAATCTGAGGGGATACTTCCAAACTCATTCTGTGAGGTCAGCACGACCCTAATACTAAAACCAGTGAAAGATATTACAAGATAACTACAGACCAGTAACTCTCGTAAACACAGATGCAAAAACACTCAAAATATTAGCAAACAAAATTCAACCAGTGCAGCGCCATGACCAAGTGCGACTTACAAGTATTTCAGGTATGCAAGGCTGGTTCAACTTAGTTTTATAACAATTACATATTTAATGTTTAATAGTTCCTTTTTGGCCATTTTTTGTTTTGTTTTGCCTCTCAAACTTCCTAGATATTCTTGTTTTGTTGACATTTCTCAGGTGAGCTTTAAGATTATTTTCACAACTGCAAATTGAATGTGCCCTGAGTAAACTGGTTTGAACTCGGGTCCTCAAAGAGACGGGACGTCCCCAGGGAACCTGCCTGTATGAAGGATGGAGGCAAAGTGTGACCTAAGAAAGGAAGGGGGCTGGAAGGCTGGATCAGAGTCCTTCTGGTGACATCTGTGAAGTGGCCAACAGGGAGCAGTGCCCACTGCCAGTCACGGGGAGTGGCCAGGCCAAGGGAGCCCCGCTGAGGGCAGATCACAGGCAGGCAAGAAGCAACAGGTCTTCACGGCTGAGTGAGAAAAGTGAGAGGAAAGCTAGGCCTTTGGGGGCGGGGGCGGGAGGATGGTATCACCCAGGGGACAGGAAGACCTGGGCCTGCCTCCCCTGCTCCCCATCTGCACAGAGAGGGTGCCCACCAAATCAGGATGAACAAATATGCAAATGATGACGTGATGACTAATCCAGGAGGGCCAGGGAGGAGCAAGGGCCCAGAGGGAGGCCCAAAGGGGTGAGACAAACTGGTGGGGTACCGAGGGATAGGAGGTTGGGTGCGCGTATTGAGACAACTGTGAGCCTCTCTGCCTCGAGGACCCAGCCACATACTCCTGGGACCAGCTGGAACATTCTGGGGCCACAGCCACAGTCTCGCCGGGCAGGAGGGTGCACCTGAAGGCCATGACAGCCAGAGCGCTTGCGGAGGTTCTGTCTGGCCAGGAGCCTTTTACGAGGGCTGTCCGGAAAAAAAATATCCAGCCATAAATGCCTCTTTTTCATATGACATGGCTGGACACTTTCCGGACAGCCCTGGTCGATCCCAAAGTGGGAGAGTGGGTCTAGGAGACACCCAGCTAGTACCCTGCTACTGGCTGTCCACATGCCACAGCCCCTCCGCTGTCCCTGGGCCTGGTTGACTTTTGCCTCCACGACAGGCGGCCAGGGAAGAGGCTCTCCGCTGTCTGGATGTGGCAGATGGGCACCACTGGAGGCAAATTTTCCTACTGGCTTTTCAAACTCTAGTAGGGTGGGGGTTTGCTTCTGGTCCCAGGGGTAAGGCCTGGCAGGAAGCGGGCTGGGGAGGCCCAGTCCCCAAAGGCTGGGTGACTGCTCATGGCTCCCCACCCTCCAGGGGCAGGGGGCCACTCCTTGTCCCTTTCCTCTCACCCCTTTCCCTCACTCCCTTTCAGACCACAGACTTCCAGGTCGTCCCTGTGCAGGCTCTGTGGAGAAATGTGAGAAGTCTGAGCGACATTGTGCTCCGTCTAGCTCTGCGTGTAGTAATATCGGGCCCCTCCCCAGTCGGCTCTCCCGGGGGCCCTCTTCCGTCTCAAGGTCTCTTCTATAGGACGCCCCTGAGCGGGTTTTGAGGATGTGGCTGTGCCGCTGCGGGTCACACTCCCCCACTAAGCCAGGACTTGAAGCCCAGCTCGGGGCAGGGAAGATGCGGTGGGGCAGATGCCCGGCCCCACCGGTGCCCGGGCCGGGCCACGGGGGCCGCGAGGGGGCGCCCGACACCGCCTGTGCGTCTCCGCGGCGCTGCGCGAGCTGGAACCTCCGAGAACGTCCAGGGGGGCCAGGAAAGGGAGCAGAGGCCCAAGGGCAGGCGGATGGGTGGAAACAACAAAGGGGGGCTAACGGGGCCCTGAAGAGGAGAGGAACGTGGAAACGGGGTGACAGCCAATAAACCAGAAGAACTCGAGAGGGCAAAGAACTGTAGGCAGAGGGGCTCCCAGCCTTTCTCCCGGCCTCCCGCACCCGCCACCGCCCCCAACGGGTGGGAAAGGGCGATTTGGGTCGGCGGGCCGTGGTGACGTCAGCCGCTGGCACCCGCCGCCTTTTGGCCCCGCGGTTCCTGGCAGCCGAGGACGCCGGCGGCCGGGTAGCCCTCCGCGGAGGTGCCAGGCGATCCGTGCACCCCAACCTCCAGCCCCGGGGGCAGCCTATGCGCGCTCCCGCAGCTCCGCGCGTCTCTGCGCCCTGCAGCCCCGCACCCGCGACCAGCGCCCCGGCAGGCCCGGCTCCCCGGCGGCCGCGTGACCTCAACGTGACTCAGCGCTTTCGTGGCGCTGGGCCTCAGAGGGCCCCCACACCGGTGGCCGGCAGCGGGCTTGGGGCAGAGGAGACCACAGCCGTAGAATGGTCTGGTCCCCACACGTGCCGTCCCCTCTAGGCAGAGTGGATCTTTCTGGGCTGGGGGCAGGTTTAATCATTTGTTCATTAACTCGAGTGCAGGCAACAGAAAGACAGCAGAGCCTGCCTCAAGGGGCCGACAACCTGTGCGGGTGCTTCCAGCTGCCAGAGTTTGCAGATAAGAAGATAGTCCTGTTGGAAACATTTGAGAGTTTGGGGTGCACTGCACATCTATAGGACACAGCCCACAGGGGGGACAAAGGGCTCTGGGCCTGGGCTGGGGGGAAACATCGTCCCAGCCACCTGGGGAGGTGAGGGAGGCCTTGGGAGGCTCAGGTGTGTGGACAAGATTTCAAAGGATGGGACGAGGGACCCCAGGAGGAGAAGACAGACTTATGGCAGCGTCCAGAGAGGAGAGCAGCATTGAGCTGGAATGGTTGGGAACTGAGGGAGGGGGCTTCAGGGACCACACATTGGCCAAGGTTGGACTGTATTTGGTGAAGAGCCTCAGCAGCGTGGCCTGGGGCAGGGACACAACTGAGCAGGCCACTGCAGTGATCAGGGAGATGGCAGCGAATGGCCTATCTTAGGTGCTGAAGCACGGAGGGGAAGCTACAGCTGCTGGCTGTGGGGAGGGGACACAGGCAGTCCTGCCTGGAGCCAGCCGGGGGCCCAATCTTTCTCTGACACTGAGGACTGGTGGGTCCTGCCCCTGTGGTGAGAAACCAGGAGGCTTCATTCCCTCACTGGATACCTGCCCTAAGGCAGGGGATTGGATGAGATGACCCCGCCTGGGGCAGCGCGAGCATGTGTGTGTATGCGCACATGTGTGTGCATGCATGCGTGTGTGCGTGTGCATGTGTGTGTGTGTGCATGCGTGGGTGTGCGTGTGTGCGTGCATGTGTGTGTGCGCACTCACTCTGTCTTGCTCTGTGCATTTGGTTATCTGTTATGTGTGTGTCCTCCACACCCAGGGAAGTGTCCTTCTGTCTGTCTGGGATTTGTTGAATGAATGAATGAACAGAGGAAGTCCAGTGACAGGTGCGTATATTATAGGTATCAGTGCACACTGTCTGGGGGACATGACACATGATTTGGTCTTCAGCAAGGGCTTTATAATGAGGCTAAGGGGTCCCCAGAAGCAGGGGCCCCAGCTGCGTTTCTCCTGGCTCCCCAGCTCAGAGCTCTGGCTTCTGGATCTAGCTCTGCCGATAAGTTGCTGTGAGAATTGGGGTGTGCCCTGCCACCCGCTTCGTCCATTCTGGCACGCTCTGTTGAGCACACACCATGTGCCACTCCCGACTCCTGGCAGGGGCCATGGAAAACTGGGCACTGCTTTGGCCTCCTGCAGCTCCCCGTCCTGCAGGAGAGGCACACACACTGCCAGAGTGGTGAAATAAGGGGCGTTCGAGGACTGCAGTGAGTGGACAGGTGACAAATGTCCAGATAGGTCCCCAGTTAACAGCACTCAGGAGAAGCCAACCTCGTCTTGCTGACAGCCTTAGAGCTCCTCGATTTCCTCATAGGTGACACTGAAGGGCCCTGAAGTCTCCTGCAGACTGCCCATGTGACTGAGGACCTTGCTGCCCCGTGCCTCCCACAGAGAGGGCATACAACCCAGACTCGCACTATACTCCCCCGTCCCCCAGTCTGGGCCTGCAGGTCCCTCAGGCCAGACTTGGAGCCCGAGCTCTGGTGGGAAGCCCAGAGCCCTCCTGGGTGACTGACTGCTGGCTTCCTTCCTGTGCCCACTCTGGCCTGTTGACTCTCCCAGCAGGCTTTTAGCAGGGAGGGGGCTGCCAGGAACAAGTGTGGGGGGCAGGAAGGGACAGCTGACTGGGCACAGCTCTATCCTATTAACCTTGTAGCTGGGGTGCAAACAGGTAAAAGGCCTGTTTGCCAACCCTGTGGGTTTGGGTGGGGTAATCACAGATGGGGGAGGGGTGAATGCCAGTTTCTCCACACCAGCCCTGCCTCGTGGCTCTCTGTGATCCGAGGCCAGGGATGATGGGGGACCAGAGGAGCAGACGAGAATGAGGAAGCCCAGGCCTCTTCCATCTCCCTCCATCCCTTCTTCCTTGTCCCATGTCCCCACTCCCTCCCACCTCACCTGGTTCCCACCTGCCACCCCACCCCCCTCAGCTTCAGCTGGCGTTCAAGGCCCCGCTGTCTGTTTTATTAGCCCACCCAAACCCACAGGGTCAGCAAAGGGGCTGCTGACTTGTTTCCACAACAGGGCACCATGGGGCTTGCCTCAAAGATGTCACTGACCCGAATGCTCCCCCCTCCCCCGTGCCTCTGCACTCCGGGACTTTAGGAACCTCCCTCACCTGGGTGGCTGGTGGAGCCCTTGGTATTTACCGTCTGCAGTGGCATTTTTGACGAGTGGCATTTAGCTATTTGTCTGCCTTTTATCCATCGGCCCAGCCAGCTCGTTCTCTCACTGACACATTCATTCATTCAGAAGTTGGGCCCTGTGCTTAGTGCTGCAAATGTAGGAATGGGCAGGACAGGCGGGTTCCCTGCCCGCAGGCTTCTGCAGACCTGGGCACTTACAAGACTGAGAGCTCTCAGGGAACACTGTTCCCTGCCATGCGGTCCACCCATCGACCCCGACCCACAGTTGGCTCCTTAAGCAAGTTGGAAGGACCTGGAATGCCAGGTGGGGATGGGGACAGGACTTGGTGCCCAGAGTGAGGCAGGAAGGGGGCGCAGAGTGGCCTGAGGCACGGGCAGGGGCAGGGCCAGTGGGTGGCCGGGCAGGGGCCGAGGGGAAGCACTTGGCAGCCTCTGGGCCTCCACTGAATTCCCTGGGCACGCAGCGGCGCTGGGAGGGTTGTGGGCGATCGCCCTGGCTTCAAAGGGCCCCAGGGGCCTTGGGCGGGGCAGGCAGCACGGGGGAGTCTGCCCAGTTCCGGAACTTGCTCTCCTGTGAGCTCAGTGAGCTGCTTTCTCCCAGGGGAAAGAGGGTCTGGGGCTCCTGCCTGCAGACAGCATCAGGGCGAGGGACTGTGCTGGAACTGGGGGGCAGGACAGAGGGGACCTTCGGCCCTGTCACCCCCCCACTTGGTTCATGTGCACCCTGCCTTTCCCTGCCCCCTGGGCTGGTTGGCATCAGGGGGTAGTGCCCTCCAGCTGATCCCTGCCCGATCCTGACGTGCCCCAGCATGCCCGTCATGGTGGCTCTGACCTGTCCCACCTGAAAGCCACAGAGGGGGACACACACATGTGCCTCAGGAGAGTGGTGACCCCTCGGGCTTCCATGTGCCTCTTCCTCTCCCACTGGTCAGCACAGCCCCGCATAGGTGGCCTCCCAAAGCCCCACCCCACCCCAGGGTGCCTCCCCTCCCTTATCACCTGTGTTTTCCTCTTCATCACACAGGAATGCGTCAGCAGGACCTGAAGCCGCTCTCCCACCCCATTGTTAGTGCAGGCCCTCCCCCATCCCCACCCCTGACAGGCCCAGGCCTGCCCCATGGGGCCAGCCCCTTGGCCCCTGCCGGGAGGCCAAATACACCTGTTTACCTCTGGGCCTCAGCCCAAGGTGGGAGTGCGCCCCGCTCCTGACCACCTCTCCCCACACCTGCCCTCACACCCCTTCTTTCCCGCCCTCCAGCTCAGCCTCTTCCTTCTGAAAGTCTGTCCCCCCAGTCCGTGGGGGGTAGAGAGTGATTCCTGCCCTCAGTTCAGCTCTGTGGGTGCCCCGCCTTTTGCTCCAGGAAAAGATGGAGGGTGGGACTGACGGGACTCCCAGAGAGTCACTGGACCCGGGTGTGACCTGTCCTGTGGAACAGGATGTGCTCTGGGAGGGCCCCCAAGGTCCAAGCTCCTGCCCTCTCCCCCCCCCCCCCCACATTCCTGGCTGAGGGGGGCAGGATGGGGCAAAGGTGGCAAATTAGGGGACAGAAAGGTGGCTCCTTGCTCTGGGAAGGGTTGTCCCCAGCACCCAAGAATGAAGTCGTTCAGGGGGTTCTCACCTCAAAGGTGGGGGCCAGAGGAGATGAGGAGCCTGCTGAGAGCGTGGGTCACGGGCTCGAAGCCACACCACTCAACAGAGACAGCACCATCCGGTGCATGACGCGATCCTGGGTTGGACCCGAGACAGGGTCAGCGGGACAGTCTGCAGAACGCGAATGGGTCTGTGCTTAGGTGGCATTGCCAGTCAGTGTTCATTTCCTGATCGTGGTGGCGGCACGAGGGTTATGCAGGAGTGTCCCCGTTCTAAGGAGATAGACACCAAAGTAGTTCGTGCTAAGGGGGCACCATGCCTGCCACTTACTGTCAAAGGCTGCAAAATATATTTTTGATGGGGTTACATTGACGCCATAAATGAACATCTTTAATAAAAGCCACCCAGCCAAGGTCCAGGGCAGGGATAGGTGGGAGGGACGGGCCCCGAAACGCAGCTTCTCATCTCCCAGAGGCTGCCTGCTGCAAGGATCTTTGCAGCCCTGAGTTCCAGCCCCCTTCCGAGCCGCCTCTTGGCTTTGGTGGCATATGGGGACCCTTAAAAATGCTGACGTCTGGGCCCCCACCCTGGAGACTCTGGTCCTGTGATTCTCCCCTGCAGCCAGGGGAGAGCCAGAACCCTGCTCCTCACGTCGTTGGGAGGTTCTGCCTGCAGAAAGGGAAGAGGCAGAGGATGAGGAGGGGGGACAGTGGCACGCACCACCTATCAATCAAAGGTGTCCCTCCTTTGGCTGGAGCTGGAGGCTGATCCTAAGGGCCAGTGGAGAGGGCTGGGAGCCCCGGAGGAGAAGGCTGGTGGGTAGTCAGGGAGGGAGGGAGGACTGGCCTGGGGGTGAAGGCAGTTTCAGAGCAGAGGCTGCCCCTCAGCAAGCTGTGGGAAGGGGCTGGGCTGGCTTCTGGGCTCCGTACTGGCCCCAACCGCTTGGCCCTGCAGTGTGTTTGCCCTTCTGAAATATTTGGAATAATTAGCAAGTGAAAGCAAGTTAGCATGGGGAATGCCAGCCTGGCCCAGAACCAAGCCTGAGTGAAGGGAAAGAAAAGCGCTTCAGGAGAGAAAGGGGTCCGTGGAGACTGGGCAGGACTGTGGGCGACAGTGCCCATTTGTGTCGGTGTGTGTGCGCTGGGGGCGGAGCGGTGCACCACGAGGGTGCCCCTGAAGGGCTCTGCAGGCAAAGCTAGGGTGACAGGATCGAAAGGTGCCACTGTGCATCACCCAAACACACATTGCCTGTGCCTCAGTTTCCCCATCACAACCCTGGTAGGCTGGTTCCTCACAGAACAGACCCGCCGGTGTGAGTGGGTGGGGAGTTAGGGTCTGGGCACAAGGACTTCCCTCGTGGCCGCCTCCTCCTCCAGCCCGCATCGGGCCCAGGAGGCAAGGTGCAGGGCTGGGAGAACACGCCAGGGTAGGAAGTGGGGGCCCTGGCGCTGGGGCCCTCTGACCTCACGCCTTGTCCCTGGGGGAGAGGACCAAGGTAGGGAGGAGCCGGGATGGGCCCAGGCCAGGGACCGCAGACTCCAGCAGACAAGTCCAGGCAGGCCCTCACAGTGGGGGCCGAGCGAGCCCTGGGTGTGCTTGGCCTTTGTGAGTCCCCAGGGCCCGGGAGGGGCTCCGCCTCCTTCGTCCTCGTGGGCTCTGAGTGCAATTGTCCCCATTGTGCAGATGGAGGCGCTGAGGCCCAGGCTGCAGGGGACCCCCGAGGACTGCTTCTTTGTCCCTGTCCGCCTGGGGACACAGAGCTTGCAGGCAGCTCACGGGGGCGGGGGGGGGGGCATTCTTCAGGCCGTCACTGACCCCGCAACCGCGATCTCCTCCCAGGTGTCCCCCTCACCCCCCAAGAGAAGGTTCCCTTCCAAAACTGGCCCTCACCTTCTCCCAAAGAAAGTTGCAAGCAGGTCCATTTTCAAATTTTAAAAAACAAACAATTTATTTTCAAAAAAAAAACTTTTACTGTAAATAACTTTTCATGAAAAAGGTTAACTTGCCCAATGGGGCCGGAGGGTGGATGTGGGATGCAGCCCCAAGGGGCTCAGGGTGGAGCAGGATACTTCCTCCCACAAGTTCGAGAAGGGGTGGGGGGTGGGGGGTCCCCGCTTCCTGGCTCCAGTGGTTCTAGCAATCTCAGCATCCCTGTTAAGCCTCGGCTATAGCTACACTCACTACGTTAGTCTGTCTGTCTGTCCCCTCCCCTCTGCAACTTGGCTGCCTGTGCCCCCAACCCCCAGGAACCCCCACTCCACTCCCTGCTGCTCTTAGCCTTCAGTCAAGCTCAAAAATTAGGGATGTCCACCTTCTGCCCCAGTTTTAGGGATGGGACCCAGAGAAGACCCCAGAGGCCTTAGAAAATGTCCTTGCCCCACCGGGCACCTGGCCTCCTTTCTGCCTCCTGTCCCCTCCCCTCAGCTTGGGCCCCCCTCTACTGCGGGCCCCAGCCCCAGGGAGGCTTTGCCCCGGAGAGGCCTCCAGGGGATTAATTTGCTGTCATCTAATTAGCATCTGTTGTACCTGGGAACTTTCTCTGGATGGAGACCTGGGGAGGGAAGCATGCGGCAGGGAAGCACGGAAGCCAGGTGCAGCCTGGCCGGAGCCCCGCCAGGCCGCAGCTCTCACACCGTGGGACCCTTTAGCCGGTCCCGGGGGCGGGGAAGGTGAGGGTCAACGAAACACTGTGTGTAGGGGGGCGAGGCAGCAATTCTGGTCCTGGGCTGTCATCTGAGGGCAGCCTGGGCCAGGGGCCTTGTGGCTGGCCTCGTGGGGCCAGCCTGGGGACACTTGGCCCAGCCCCTGCCTAGGGGTAGGGTTCCATGGACCTGTGCTGGGGGGCAGTCTGGGCCCTGACTTGGGTGCAGTCCAGAGGTGGGGTGGGGTCTGGCCTCTTACAAGAAGGCACCCACACTGGCCCAGTCTTGCAGGTCAGCGGCCAGGGTGGCGTCCCCGGCCTCAAAGAGGGGCTCTGGGGGCAGGCAGCCACTGCCGCTCTCATCCCAGGGGTGCTGCAGGAAGGACGTGGCCAGGAGCGTCTCGTCGAAGTCCAGGCTGTCAGCGGCCTGCTCCACTGAAGGCCCCCAGGTGGCGGGGCAGTCGATGTGGTGGCCGTGGACGGTCAGGTCCACGTCCCCGTGCGAAGCGGGGCTCAGCGGCGGGCTCAGCTCCAGGCCCTCCAGCGCGCCCAGCTCCCCGCCCAGCGCGCCGGCGTGGAAGACGGCCTCCCAGTCGAAGTTGCCTTTGAGGGGTTCCAGCTCGCCCTGCTCCTCCTGGGTCAGCAGCAGGGTGCTGGAGGGCCGCGGAACCTTGGCCACCCGCTTGGGCAGTGGCTGTTTGCGCTTATGCCCGAGCCTGCCCTCGCCCGCACCCCAGCCCACCTCCCCGGTGGCCTCCTCGAACTCGTGCAGCAGCTGCTGGGCTTCGGTGTTCACGGTCAGCGGCCCGGTCCACCGGGCGACGCCGGGCTCCTGCGTGGCCTGGCGGGCAAAGGCCGGGTGGATGTGGACCGGGGCCGGCCGCCGCTTCTTAAAGGCCCCGCTCAGCAGGCGCTCGGCGTACTGGGGGTCGATGCGCCAGAAGCCCCCCTTGCCGGGCTCATCCTTCTCCCGAGGCACTTTGATGAAGCACTTGTTCAGGGACAGGTTGTGGCGGATGGAATTCTGGGCACGGGGAGAGAGGAGAGACAAAGGACCCTGGGTGAGTGGGAAGGAAGGGGTGGTGATGGGTGGCTGCTAACGCCCTGCACGGCCTCCCACCACCTTCTCTCTGACAGGGGAGGGGGACAGAGGCACTGTGACCGGGAGGCTCTGGGACACCAGCCACAAGGCATGGGGAGCCAGGAGTGCTGTCGGGGGCTTTTGTTCCCTGTTGCCGGGATATCTGCCTGCTCAGTCATCCGAGCCCTAAGCCACAGGGTGGCTCTCAGTGCCACCCCATCCTGCCCTCCCTCCCTTACCCCACCGCTTGCGGCCTCTGGCCAAAGGCCTCAGCTCCCCCAGGGCCTGGACAGCCATCTCCCTCCTCCTGGGCCTGGCCGGCCCTCTCTGTGAAGTGAGTGGGTCAGCGTGGGGGGACACTGGGCGACCGAAGGTGCATGCGTGTGTGTGCATGTGCACACGTGCATGGGCACACGCAAGTGTGTGTAAGGATGGAGTGTGGTGGGATCTGAGGACTTCCCTTGTTGGTTGAGCAGGCTGCTGGCCTGGACCCTCGCCCCACACGGCCCCTTCCTCCCACCCCAGGCTGTGAGGGCTCAGTTGATTGTGACCCAGCAAAGAGCATGGTGTTCATTCGTGGGGCCCTTTTCTGCAGCCTGAGCTTCCAGGGCTTGGGGAGGGTGGGGGTCTCTGCTTTCTCACCAAGGTTACAGATGGCAGTGCCCCAGAGTCAAGGCCCAAGCAGGTATAAAACAGCTTGAGACTGCGATCCTGTGGCCTGCTGCCTGGGGTGCCCCCAGAAAGAGTCTGGGCATCCTCAGGGCCTCTGTCCCCAGCTAGCCCCTGATCCTGATGGTCAAAGACCCTCAGGGCAATGTCTGCCCCATCTCAGATCACCATCCTGCTTTGTTCGTTCCCAGGTGCATAGTCCTACCCAAACCCTGCTGGGGACAGGGCTCTGGGTCTGGACAGCAGGGCGGATGACTCGGTGGTGCCCCCGGCAAGGCTGGGATGTTTACATGGTGGCCTGGCCCCTTGGCTGCTCTGTGCCAGGTTCCGGAGACTCAGAACACGAAGCCAGTGCGGGAGGCAGAGCCCCAGTGGAAAGCACCTGGCCCAGGTAATTGTTCCCCCAGGGAGGCTGACGGGGAAGAGGGGGAGGAGTGGGGGCAGGAAACTGGGGGTGGGTGGGGGTAGGGGACTGGGACAGCAGCTTTAGGAAGGCTTCACACTGCCTCCACTGGAACACAGCTGGCCTTCACACCCCAGAGCGCCCCCCACCCCCAAGCCAAATGCAGCGGAAGCAGAGCTTGGCAGGGGGCGATGCTCCAGCATTGGCATCTGAGTCAGGTCCTGACAAACTGTCCTAGGGCAAGGCAGTGTCTAGGAATTCTAGGACTTGGGACAAAATGTGTCCCTCAGTCCATCACCCTCATGTAGGGGACTGTGTCCACGCATAGGCTGCTGGCCCTGGTCTTTGGGCTGAGTCTCCTGGATGAGTGACAAGTGCTTGCCCTTGAACCTCAGCATGTGCATCCCTAAAGCCCTCTGAACATCCCCCCCTCTCCCGCTCTGAAGTCAGATGAGGGGCTGTTCCCAGCACTGGGCTCCCTCGAGGTCCTTCCTCGATGGCCTGCCTCCCTTGGGGCCCTGGCTGAACTGCGCCTACTTGGCCTGCAGATCTGGGAGTTGAGTCCAGTCCCGGAGTGGAGAGGGAGGAAGGGAATGGGGAGGGAGCGGCCCCAACCCGCGCCTCCCCTACCTGCCAGGTGGGGTCTGCATGGCGGAAGTAGCAGAAGTTGTCCGTGATCCATTTGTAGATGGCGGACAGGGTGATCTTGGTGGCCTTGCTGGCCTGCATGGCCATGCAGATGAGCGTAGCATACGAGTAGGGTGGCTTCACGTGGGGGTTGGTGGCATAGTCCACGTCGTCGGGGGGCGGAGCCTGCAGTCCCTGGGGGGAGCTCCGAGACGTGCAGGACGCCGTGGGCTTGCCTGGCGTGTGCGGCTGTCCCAGGCAGGCGGGGTCGGCCGCCAGAGGGGACCCTGGCGCAGCAGAGCCTGGCACCTGGTGGTAGCCATGAGGGTCGGTGCCCCCCAGGGGCAGGGCAGGGGCCTTGGCGTTGAGAATGGAGAATTCCTGCAGCCATTGCAGGCTGGTCAGGCTGTCATCTAGGGCGTCCGACTCCTCCAGGACGCTCTCTGGCCCGGCCTCCTCCGCCACCCCTGCTCCAGAGAGGCGTAGCCAGCTCTCTGCCATGTCTGCGGGGACTCTCCGAGGGGGCGGTCAACATCCAAGGGCTGAGCCGAGGGTGGCCGCCGCGCTCTCCGGCCCGCTGACTCCCGCGGCTCCACTTACACAGCCTCCCTGACGAGGGCGTCCATCCCGCCCGGCCGCCTCCTCCGAATACGAATGCGGGGCCTGCGGGGACCACAGCGGGAGCTGAGCGCTCTTATCCCACCCCCGAGAGGGGGGTGGGCGAGGGGGGAGACTCCTCTGACACCTTCCCCGCAGCTGGGAGATCTTGCAGCGCCGCGGTCAGGGAAACAGAAGCAGTGCCCTGGGGCACGACCCTCACGGGGTCCGCCTCTTCTCGTCTTTGAGGTCGGAGACGAGACTTTATTAGTCAAATGAGGGAAGAGAGCAGAGGCATCTGAGACTACCCCCTGCTCCCCAAGAGCGGGAATCAGACACCCCTACCCTGCCACAAATGGAAATGGGGCGACGGAGCCCAGGAGGGCAGTGCGACGCGGCGGGGGACAGGGGAGGCCGTCGTCTGGTCTTTGAAAGGGGTTATTAGAATGGAAGGTCACGGGAACGAAGGGAACAGAACAAAGAGTTCTGGGGGGCTGGAAGTGAGTTACCCCCAAACTCCTCAGATGTCAGTCCCAGGGCCCACCGCGTCCGTCGGGGATGGACAGGAGAGTGGGCTGGTACCAAAATCCCTTCCTTCCTCGGGCCCGCAGCCCTCCCCGTCCCTTACCTGGCTCAGAACGTAGCCCAGGCCAAAGGAAGTTTCTGGAAGAAGTTCCTCCCACCCCTGCAGCTCTCTGCCTTCAGCTTGAGGGCCCCGCCAGCGACCCTGGTCGCCCCCCCGCCCGACGGCGCCTTTCTGAGCGCCAGCGGCCCGGGGACCGGCAATAAGTAGTCGCTCCAAAGGCTTCTTTTGCTGCTATGGCGACGCCCCGCCCCTATAAACAGCTTTCGCTGCTGTCATTGGTCAGCAGTCTCCAAGGAGACCGCGGGCTCTTGCCACGCTCTCTGGCGGTAACTCTCTTCGAACTCCCTCCTCTGCCGCCCTCTCCCGCGCCACCCAGCCCCCTACCCGCCACCGCTGCTAAGCTCCGCGCATTCCCGCCCGCGGGCCGCGCGCAGGGCTCGGGGAAGCCCGCGGCTCGGTGCTCCGGCGGAGGCCCTCGCACCCGGGCGAGCCGTTTGCCCGGGGGAACCGTATTCCCGCCCCGCTCCTTCCTGTCTCGGCTGCTCCAAGGCATCGGTGGCTCCAGGGACGTAGCCCGGGGAGCGGGAGCCAAGGCTGGGAGCGGGCTCAGACTCAGGAACCGTGTGCTGGGGGTTTCATTCCTGTCCTCTGGGCTGCGAGTGGCACTTCCTCACGTTTCTGCGGCCTGTCGCTCTCTCCCGACCCAGAGCGTGGGCTCTGGCGCCCGCGGGCAGGTCCGACTCTCCGGTGACACCTGCCCTGCAGGTCCGCAGAAAGGGCTGCGCCAGGGATCGCAGACACACCCAGGCGGGTAGGGTAATCCAGTTTCTCGGTAAGCGGCCTCCTCCCCACCCTGACATTCCAGAGACTTCTGCAGAAGTGCTTGCCCTCCTTTCCAGATAGCTGAGGAAGCAGAGCCAGTGGGTGAAACCCAGAAAAGCCGTGGACTTGCCAAATTCTCCTAGCGGGACCATTTGCCCCATTAATTTCACCAACCTTTAAGTGACAGGGACTAAGGGTGGAGTCACTCCGAGACTGTGGCCCTTCCTCCTCCCTTGCCCTGGCCTCCCTCCTGTCACCAGCTTTTCTGCTCTTCAATTATTGAGGAGCTGCCGTGTTGCAAGTTCTCGGGTTTACAGGAGAGGGTAGGGGTGAGAGCTCCCCCCTGGGGCGTCTGCCCAGGAGCTGGAGGACTGGGGTGGGAAGCCTGTGCCCTGGGGAAGGCACATCAGCTCCTACCCAGGGCATGTCCTTCCTTACCCCTTGCCCTCTCCACTCCTCCACTTCCAGATAGTCTTGAGTGAAAGTATTAGAGAGTGCTGTAGAAAGTCACGTGGAAGCTTTCCACAAATAGGCCAACTGTGCAGTTAACAGCTCTCCTTCCCTTGTAAACAGTTTTATTCGTTTTTAAGAATCATGCAGCAATCCATAAATATTGCATCCTTGATGTCCCCACTGTAATGTGCCCATGAGTGTAACTCCAGAGAGTGAGAGGGGTACACAGATGGCACAACGCACACACACACACACACGCACACACATACTTGCACACACCAGGTGTGCAGGTCCTAAAGCAAAGTGACCAACGAGCGTGCCAAGATCAGGTTAACAGGACACTAATTCTCCCCAGGTGAGACGGCTTCAAGTGTGTGGGTCTGTGCCCAGGAGATGCCCCAGCGGGGGCGTGAACTCGGGTGGACGGAACTGGGTAGGAGAGGGGACAAACGCTCTGTGAGGAGGCCAGGATCAGCACACCACCTGGATGCCACGGAGAGCTCCGACCGGAGTGTGGCGGGAGGAAATCACAGGCCTCCCATGAGTCTGTGCCCTCGTGTCAGAGGCCAGGCTCCGCCCCATTCTCTCTGGGTCACCTGCTTGTAACCCAACCGTCTGGGTGATGGAGCGGGCAGTAGGGTTGGCAGCTGCCCTGATCCCTGATCAAGCTGAGGACCAGCCCCTTTGGATGAGATAGTTCTGCTTGCCAAAGATCTAAACACGAACGTGGGGGTGGGGACAGGACATGTCTGAGAAACCAGGGTGAAGGGGCATTCTATTGCAGATATATCAAGGCCTAGAAGAATCTTTCTGAGCCTCTTCCTGGGAGAAGACATAGACCCCCCCACCCCCCCAGAACAGGTGAAGATAATGGCTTCCTCTTAGAGTTCCTGGCCACTGTGGCTACTGTTTACTTGCATCTCCTTCATCTCAGGTGACGCCACCCCGTGACTACAACCCGCCGGGAGAGGTGGTGGGTCTGTGTGCCCCCACCTAGGCTAAGGGAAGCTCCCACTCCCGGGTGCTTCTGGGGCTCAGGCTTTAAGGAGATCAGGAAGTGGGGTTATTGCTCAGATCTTAAATATGGAAAGGGCTGTAAGACTGAGAAAGGACGGACAGCGAGTGGGGCCTGGACCAGCAGAGTCCACCGCAGGATTTCAGACAGGGTGGATGTGGGGGCAAGGGGGACTCAAGACAGACGCTTAGGTTCTGGCTTGGCTCATGTCCCATCTGTCAGGACAACAAGGGCAGGACGTGAGACGCAGAAGCCACACAGAAAGTGCAGGGGTTCCCCTGGGCACTGGGCTCTCTTTGAGGCCTTGGAAATGGCCCTGAGAAGCTCTTCTAGGGTGACAGTTCTGAGTACTAAGGCCAGCAGGATGGACAGAGCCACATCTCAGCCTCACAAATTGTCGTATCCAACTTTGCCTCCCAGTGCCGTGCTCCATAAGCCACCACCTTTTCTAGAAGCCAGCAGACAAAGCACCTGTGCCGCGTGGAATCCACCCACAGTGCTTCTGGAGAGGAGTAACCCAGCAGCTCACGGCCTGGCCTGGCTGTGCAGGGTTCTGTTTGTACGCCTCGTGGGCTGAGGTGGGGTGGGTGGGAGATTTGAACAATGTCTCTAAATCTCTAATGAGCCTGTGGAAGGCCATCCCTCCCCTTCCCCTGTCAGGCTCAGGGGAACTGGAAGGCTGGGAGGAGAATGGGTGGGGAGGCCCCCAGGCTCCCAGGCCACTGCTGGCTCCACCACTTCCTTCGGGGCTCCTGGGCACCGACTGGACCGTCACGGGCCCACCCTTCTCTCAGCCTGTTTCTTTAACTATTAACAAAACGGGGTGGAGATGGGGACAATAGGGACAAGAATACCAGCGGACAGGGCCATGTGGTAATATGAACTAGCTCCTAACACCGTGCCTGGCACACAGAGGTGGTCCCAAAGTGTGTGTTTTGAAATGTCACTTTCGGATGGAGTCCCCGTCCTTCACGAATGCACCTGATCCTAAGAAACCCTCCTGAGGGTAACTGTTTAATTGGGGAGACTCAGGTTCAAGGCCTCCTTCCTCAGCACACGGATACACGAGGCACGAGATGAGCTCGCCTGTCAGAAGGAAGAACTGTCTTTTCAACCAACTCGTGTTTGCCACCATTTCCCTTGTGCTTCCGGAAGGAGCTCCTAGTGCCTGTTGAGGGAACCTCTACTGACAGTGCAACATGGCTTTCCCTTCTCACAGGCGTCATCCCCGACCCGACCCCAAACAGGGGGTTTCAAGTTGGTTAAGATGTCCCAGAAACCAGAAAGTGCCACACGCGTGTCTGTGATGAAGCCGCTAAAACTCCCAGTCTCCTTGGTCTAACGCCTACGGAGAAAAATGACGCACAACCAGCCTGTGGACCTTGGCTCCACCCGAAGATCAAGAGACGGTGGGAAAATTCCAGAGAGTCTCTGCAGAGGGTCCCGTGAGCCGCAGTTCATGGAGTGGCTTCCAGTCCCTTCTGAGAGGGGAGGGATCACAGTTATAGGAGACGAGGCTGGGAGAAGGAGCAGGCTGACCTCAGTGTCTGGCTTTCATGATGCCCGGGAAGCCAGCGGTCCAGTGAGGCCAGGAGGGAATGCGGGGACAGGAGGGCAGCCATGCTCTGGGGCAGGGCTCTCAGACGGCCAAAGGCCCCCACACGCAGGGCCTGTTCTCTGCGTCCTCCAGGCTGCTGCACGATGAGCGCCGGTGCTGTGTGTTGTGACGGCTGACAACGTTGTCGTCTGCTTGCCAGGTACCTGGAGAGGAGAAAGGAAGGTTCCAGGAGCCAGACCTCTGGCCAGGTCCAGGGGGCGTCCCCAGGAGGGCGGATGGAAGCCAGCAGACGCACGTCACCAGAGACTCGTGTGCGTGTGCCGGCCACGTCACATGGGAGACAGCTGCGAGGGGTGGGGGCTGCCAGGTGCAGGGAGAGGTGCAGTCACAGCCACCGTGGCCCACTGACAGGGACATGCGGGATGTTGTGTGAACGTGCCCTATGAGGTGCACCTGAGCATTTTATTTGCTTTGAGGTTGGCCCATACGTTATGGTGGACAAGGAGAGAGTCTACCTGAGATTCCCCTCAGGGCAGGAAGGAGTGGAGGGGACTGAGGAGGGGGTGTTCACTTGGGCCCAGAGTGGTGGTGTTTGCTGTGGAGGGAGGGGTGGCAGGAAGTGACTGGCTGCCCAGCAGGGTGCCAGGGACAGAATGGCATTGGGGGAGGACAGTGTGACGGCTCTGGAACCCTCTTCCCCAACCCTTCATCAACCCCAGAGATGCCAGCCCAAGAGCCTTGGGGTCCCACAGGTGTCACCCCCTAAATGCCTCATCCTCCCCCAAATCCGCTACCACTGCCCGTGCTAGAAACCCCTTTCTTCGCTCTCCTCGGTGCCCTGCATCGGTCCCCGTTTGCTCACGTCCTAGTTATGTCTGAATCTGCCGTCAGGACCCCTGGGCTCCACTCCCGGTTCGGACCCACTGAGTCAGCCTGGGCAGGTCACTTTCCTTCCTTACCTCGCGGGATTGCTGCGAGGACTAACTGAGCAGGACACTGACCACCAGCACGTACCCAGCGGGCTTTGTTCAGCCACCCTCACCCCCCTCCATCTCTCCTGAACGGTCCTCCCCGCCCGCAGCCTGGCTCCATCCAGCTCCATCCAGCAGCTCCGTGAGAGGCAAGGTGGGGCCTTGGCCACCCACACGTGCTGGGGAAGACCCACCGCCCCGGGTTAGGGAAGGCCTGCCCTCCTCGGGCCCGGGGACCTTCCAAGTGGCATTCCCCACGCCCTGCCCCCACAGGGCCCCACCGATGAGGCCCAGAGTGCTCCGAGGGCGGCTCCCCCAGCAGCCTGCACCGCCGCCACCCCACTTGTCACGCTGCGTGGAAAGTGCTGAATCTTTGAACTCCTCCACGAGACCCGCGGCAGCTCCGGCGGTCGGCCTGCGGCTTGCTGCGTTCGTGGACGCACAAACGTGTGCGGCCGGCCTCCGGGTAGGCCAGCCCAAGACACAACACCCTCTCCGGGCAGAAACACGAGGATTAAGAGGGTACACACTGCTTATTTCCCAGAAACGTCCTGGTGTGGTAATCCCTCCTGAGGCTCTAATAGTAGTCCCAGGGGAAGAGAAGAGAGTGGAGCAGGAGAGTCTTGGGTACCGCTCTGCCTAGTTGGAATTTGGGGATCTTCAGTCCCTGGGGGACTGGAGTCTGGGATGTGGGGCAGCCGTGCTCCTTACTTCTAAGGTGGTGCTCTAAGTGGGACAGGAGGAAGCGAAGGCAAGGTTGCCCTTTAAGTTAGGAACCCCCAAATAAAATGAGTTGTGTGTTCAGTTTTATAATTTGGTAGATCTCATACCTATTCCTCAATGTTTATGGGGCAGGACTCCGGAGCGGCGGCTGTTCGGTGGGAAAGACCAAAAGCAGATGGTAAACAGGAGAGAAGACACACACGCATGCACCAAGTACCAACACCTTCGCCACCACCGGCTTCGCCGGGAGACCGCAGCCTGACAGACTGCCTGCCCCGCGTTCACCTGCGTCCGTGCTGCCTACACCGGAATGCTCGGCCAGGGCCGACAGCGGTGCCTTCCGGAACAGCCCGAGACTCGGCCCTCGGGTCTGTCCTGCCTGGCCCCTTGATAGCTCGGCGGTGACCCTTTCCCTGCAAAGAACCCCGACGGCCCTCCGCCCGCCTGGTCCGGAGGCGGGCCTGGCTGCAGCAAGTAACCCAGCAGGCCGGGAAGGACTTCTGAGCCAGTGCCGTCATTTCCTCCAGCTTTCAGCCAGAAAGCGGCGCTTGAGGGTTTAAAATCCTTCACAGGAGACAGATAAAGCTGCTTCCCACTTGGGGGAATCAGAAATGGGCAATTAAGAGACCTCTCGAGGCAGATTTGGGGAGCACACTTAGGGCACCTGCCTGCACCCCTTTCCTGCCTCTGCCAAGCCACCATGTAAACTGAAGGGCCCGAAGGGTCCCACTGCCTTGCAGAACCGCCCTCCAGGGGAAAGAGCAGGGTGATTCGGATCTCCCATAGTGTCTGGGAGCAAAAACTGTCCTGGCTGCGGTCTTGGGCCGCTCCCGCCTCCTGAGAGGGTGACTTGGATTCCAGGTCTCCGGACGCATTCCCGCGTGCCCCGGGTGTGCCCACTGCTGCACAGTGCTGTCATTAAAAACACACGTGCATCTCCACTCACAAACTCCAGTCATGTTTGCTCTTTTCCACCCACACATTCCCCGGAGCCTTTGCACAGAATTACCCCTGGTCCCCTGACCGCTATCCTGCCACCTGTGTGACAGTCCGTCAGTTCCTTGGAACCCCATCTCCTTAGCATGGCCTTGGAATTCCAACCTCTCGCCACCTACCCCTGTCACCTCAGGTGTCCTCCCTTTGAGAACCTTTCAGAACATATCTCCCACCCCCTTGGTCTTGGGACCCAAGCAGACCCAAAAGCTTCTTAGGAGAACGACACAGGCACTCTCAGAGTCACTCTGACGAGTGTGGTGAAGGTGGGCACCTGAGTGGTCCTTGCCACCTGCTGGGTCGCCCGGCAGAACACGCGTGAGCACGGGGAGGGAGGTGTGCGCCTAGGGAGACCAGGCGGAGCTCTGTGAAGGGAGCGGGAAGCTGTCCTGGTGTCGCAGGGACACGAGGGGCCGAGCCAGTGGTGGGTACCTCTGCCAGATGATGGACCTGTGACCTTGCCGCTGAGGGAGCAGAGGCCTATTCATTCCAGGGGACCTCCCAAGGTGTACACGCCTGTCACCAACTAACCCAGCAGATGCTTCCGGAGAGCTCCCTAGCATGTGCTACCAGTCGTGCCAGCAGCAGAAGCAGAGAATCCTGTGGCTGCGTGCGACAGAGCCCTGAGGCCTCTGCTGAGGGCTGGGATGGGACCGCGCCTGCTTCCAACTGAGACTTGAGTCCCTCCCCCGACAGCCCTCGCAGGCATCTGGTTTCCTGTCTGGCCTCCACTGTGTAGTCCCCGGATGGCCACAAGGAGCCCCACAAGGAGCTCCTCCTCCTCCCTCCTGCTGGGTCTCACTCCCCTCCCGCAGCCCCGGAAGAGGAAAAAGTGTCAGTGAGGGGCTGGCCCGAGGGCAGTGGAGGGAGGAGGGGGCACGAGGAACGAGCCCAGATTTCTACCGCGGCTAAAACAATTCCCAGCAGCTCCCTCTGCCAAATGGGGTGGGTGGGGAGGCCCCGCGAGGGAGGCAGGAGCCAAGAGTCTCTCTGGAAGCCCAGTGAGCAAATGTGCAGCTGCCGCAGACACAGGGCGGAGTGAGGGCAGAGATGTCATCTTCCCCACCAGTGGCCAAGACCAGCCCTTCCCCTAACCCTTGCACAGAAGCACCGCCGTGTCTCTGGGACGGGAACGAATATGACTTCCTCGGAGAATCCTAGTTTCCTGAGCGCAGGCCCTTGCCAGGTGGGAATGGGGACCGAGCAGGCGCCTGTGGGACGTGCGCAGGCCCAGCAAGCTTGGTGTCGGGCACGGCACAGCCAGGGGGACAGTGTGGGACAGAGCGAACATGAACTTTCACATGAAATCTAGGCTACAGAAATGAGTTGAAAAAGAAACAAGCCAGACAGACAGGTTCACACTGGGCAAAAAGGCGTGAGAAACAAATGGACAGAAGCGAGGCGAGTGAGGAGCAGGGAGGCAGGGAGTGGAGGGCCCCCCGGGCCCCAGCAGCTCCGGTCCAGCCCTGGCCGGCTCGCTGCTGCATACAACTCACGAGCCCTCTGAAAGGCTGGAGCAAGTGTCTCCGAGAAGCACGCCCCCCGCCACAGCCTGCGCAGGGCCCAGGGGGGCCCAGGGGGGCCCGGGTGGGCGAGGACCCGCGTCTTTCCCAGGCCGATGGAGAGTGGCAACCACAGGAGGCTGGGTCGCTCGGACGCTTCTGGCCGCTTCGCTGAGCGAGTAAAGCACTGGACCCGTGATGTGACGTGGCTGCTCTGATGCTGAGCTACGTCTTCGCTTCAGGAGACGTTTGAGGGAGGACAGACAGCACAGCGGGAAGGACACCCTCTGCCACGAAACTGGCAGGGCTGGGGGCAAGCCTGACCTGGCCGGGCTGGGCAGGGCTTGAGTGACACACGGGGCAGGAGGAGGTCTGTGCCCACCGTGTGATTAACGTGGTGGCTCCTTCAGTACCGTGAGGGGAATACGGGGCACATGGACAGCCTTGATCATGCTTAAAGTTGACCCCTGACCTCTCCTTTGGGGTCCAGGTCTCACGAGGACAGTGCCGCTGGGAGCCCAAAGCCCGCTGGCTCACAGAGCCGTTCGTGGGTCTGTAAATCCTCCCTGGTCCCAACTAAACACATTTCTTCTGAGGAGCTACAGCTGCCTTTTCTAAGGGCTCGGGCTCTTCCCGAGACCCCCCTAGAGAGGTGGGGTCTGCCTCACACTCCCTCCCTGCCACGGGATCTGCAGGATCGCAGGGGAGTGGGGCCGGTCAGGCAGGATGGGAAGGAGAGGAAGGGCTCTGCTAGTGTCCTCCCTCAGGGCACCAAACTCCAGGCCGCCTCATCTCCCGTCCGCGATGGGTCCCCAGCATCGCAGCACCACCCAGGGCCTCCTGCTGGGGCTGCGGGGCGGGCAGTGGGTGTCCCAGGGTGAGAGCAGGCATGCGAGCAGGGCAGCGTCTCCCACCAAGTTCATGTTCAGCAGACTGCCACTCACCAGGTAAGCAGACCTCAGAGCACAGCTTATTGTCCAGTGCTTTCACGCTTGCGATGTCAAGGTCATTGTTATTGACACACTCCATACCTAGAAATGCGCGTGTCCTCCGGCCTGTAACGGAGTTAACGCAGTTAGACGGGGGCTGGCTGCATTGTTTGTCTCTGCTGTGCTGTCCTTAAAACAAAAATCTTAAGGATGGAGACAGAAAAAAAAAAATCAAATCGTATGCTAAAAAATAGACAGTCACTAAGTGGGTAAAGGGTGGACAATAGAGGAATCGGGTCGTGTGGCCATGTTTGTGTCCCCAAGCTATCCTGCTCTGCGTCCCTACTGGCTCTTCTCCAGCCCCTGCTGCACAGCGTGTCAGACCCCTGGGGAGGGTGGCCGGACAGGCGCAGGCCCACAGGGAACGTGACCCAGAGTGGGGCTCTGCTGGAGGCTGGGAAGAGCTGGGGGAGCCACGGGTGACGCCACCCTGCTCCTGCCTGCGTCAGTCGATGCTGTGGGGTGTGCTCATGACCCCTGCGGCCCTGCAAGTGATAAATACGCAGAGCAACAATCCAAGGTCTTGGGGTCCATAATTTTGCATATCAAATCGGCATCACCCCATTCTTAAAATTCTGATTTATTTTCTTAGGAGACTTAATTTGTTATTTTGAGCCTGTTTTAAGGGCCTGCCCAGGAACCTATAGACATGTAAGAGGGGGTGTGCGGGGGGGGGGGGGGGGTTTAGAAGGGGATTTTTTTTTTTTAAGCTCTTTTTTTTTTTTCTTGGTGAAAGAGAGAGGAAAAAACATAAATCCACCTTGCGGGCTGTGGAGTGTCAGGAGGAAACCACCTGTGGCCCTGCATTCGTCAGAAGCAAATGTTCTACAGAGGGGACAGTCACAGAGGGAGCCTTGAGCCCCGAAGACACCAACCTAGCCCATGAAGCACCCAATCCTGGATCGGGCTGGCGTGCAAGAATGTGACAGAGGCACACCTTGGCAGCCATCCCCTCCTTCAGGGCTACTTGGCCAGGCTACAGGGGTCAAGTACGCATGCGCACCCCTGAACGCCCCAAGCAACGGCCAGCGCCAAAGCAGAAGCGACTAGGATGACATCTGTGTCCGGGCTGGGGCCGGGTCTGCTTCGGAGGCACCTCCGAGCCGCAGAGGGGAGAGAGGCTGGTTCTTGGAACACGAGCTAGTCCATCCCCAGGAGGGCCGTCCCCAGCTGCACCCGCTTCTTCGTACCCCCTTGCTCTGCAGATCAGTCCCTCTAGCTGTACGAGAAACAACACTCTTCCAACTGGAGATCTGATTGAGGCCTGAATTCTGGTAAAGAAACAGTGACAGTCGCTACCGAACACGTGTCTACGCTGAGCTGCTAACGCGTCCACCACATCGTCCGTGTGCCGCTGGCCTCTAAGGTCCCTGTCACAGTAGCCGAAACCAAACCAGCTGTCTGACAGTCCTTTCTCCCAGGTGGATGAAATAGTTTTCCTGCTGCTGCTAAACCTTGGGGGCGGCTGGAGCTGCTCGGGGGGCCTCAGCTGAAAAGCTGCAGCAGGAAGGTGGCGAGAGCTGCCCAAGAAGCTCCAGAACCTATTCAACGTAAGCGCGGAGCTACGTGTATCCTCGGTGGCGTCCTTGTCCTCACAGCCTTGGCTGCGTCCGGGAAGAGCTGGGAAGGCCACCACGTTCCTCGGATCCCTGGCTCACTTTACTGTCCCATCAAGCAGGCCACTTTTCCCCACGTGGCACCCCCCTGAGCCGTGCCCCCACCTTTCAACTCATACCTGTGCCCTCAACTCATACCAGCACCCCCTTCTGTACCTTAGAAAGAGCACCCAGGAAAGAAATACAGAAGGGAGCAAAAGGCCAGGTCTTTTACCGTCTTCCTGCATGGGGGATCCGTCCTCTTCCTCGATAACATCGTTCCCCTGCAACAGAAGAAGGACGGGAGGCGCTGAGTCTGTAGAGCAGCAGGACGAATCGACAGCCCAGAGGTGAGGGGCTCCGACCACCCGCACGCTCGAGAGCCCGTGTATGACTTGGGTGGGCCCTCTGAACTCCCAACCGGGGGGTCAACTGTATATTCGTGGGCTGAAGACAGAACGGTGTTTGTCTAACTCCGGGGCCCGCGTCAGGAGCGTACGTTTCCCTTCCGAGTTGGAGGGGCCAGGAGGCCCAGCAGCGGCCCACTGGACGTGCGGACGCAGGACCCGCCTGTGGGGCCCCGGTCTCAGGCACGTCACGGGTGCCGCCAGAAACGGCAGGAAGGGCCTTGGTCACAGTTTAGCTCAGACTGTTTTCTAAGGTAGAAATAAAACTGTCCAGTGAAAAAGCGAACAGTGAGATCATAAAACTGGGAAACCCCTTGGGATCCCAAACCCAATCCAGCTACTCCTTTGAGAGCATCTGGCCCAAGGAAAGTTCTAGACCCTCACTGTGAGCTGGGCGGTTCACGATCCTCCCCCACCCTCGTCAGCGCACTGCTCACGCTGAATGCTAATCCTGCCTCCCCCCGGACAAGGCACAGGATGGGTACAGAGGGCAGGGGTCGGCCAGAAACTAGGTCGCTGGGGTCTTTACGGGCCCCGCAGGGCCAGGAAGCGCCTGCGGCAGTCAACCTGTGTGAACACCAGGCGGATGGAGGACACACACGTTCTCCTGGGGTCTGGTCTAGAGCCCGCACCACGCCTCGTATACTAAGCGCAGCACCCTCTGCTCACGGACAGGCCACGGACCAGAGTGCACGGCGGCTCGTCCCTGCACAGCGCGCCACCCCCCGGCTGGCCCCGGCCTGCCGCCTTGGAAGGCTTCTTCCGGGGCAGCCCCATCCCGGCTCCCTCTCCAGCCAGCGCCAACAGTCCCTCTCCCTGGGAGGACACACGGCTGTCCCCCATCGGTGTTACCTCTGCGTCTTGCTCTTCCGCGAGGCCAACGAAGTTGCTGTCTGGAGATACCGCTGGCGTCACCTGCAGAAGAACCACAACGCTCAAGGCACCCAGGTCACCGGGCAGCGAACCCAAACCTCATTCTCAGGACGGAAGTGCTGTCCAACTGAGTCACCCCCCCACCCCCACCACGTCCCTCATTTCCACAGCTCTCCACAGCACGGCGGGGTGGGGGCTCTGCAGGTGTCCCTGGCAGACCTGCAGTGAGCTACCTGGCAGGTGTGCACAGAGCACAGAGCAGCAAGGCCGTCCCCACGCCCCTCCCTCACCTCGCCTTCCTCGGAGGGGGCCCTGCTGGCAGCCCGGGGGGAAGGGGGGGTCTCTCCCTCCTCTTCAGTGCCAGGGGCGATGTAGGAACCGGACATGGAGGAGACAGTGTCGGTGCTGATCTGGGAGTGCTGGCTCTGGGAGGACACCATGGACATGATCGACTGGGCCAGGCTGCTGCTGGCAGGGTCTTTGGAGACAGGAGGTGAAGGAAGGAGATGGAGTCAGCACGGCTTCCGTGAGCCGCGTGGGGAGCAGCTGTGTCGCACGGCGAGGATCCCAGTGGCCCCGCCTCGCCCTCACCTAAAAGGCTTTAGATCTGAGGTTGTCCCCAGTTTGTCACAGCTCAGAGGTTATCCTCGGGAGCAGGGACTTGCTTTTCCCTGACATAATGTCATAAGGGACACCTCGTGAGGGCAGTGAGATAAGCGCTCCCCGCCCAGCTCAGCGGGCAGACGGCCGTCTCCCCCAGGACAACAAGGCCCCTCTTCCCTCTCAAGGCGGGCGGTGGTCACACGCCTCCGCTCCGGGTGGTTTCAGAGGAAGCAGTAGGAGCGCGGTGCACGAGGCTGAGGGCAAGAACATGCAACTGACCTCTCCCTGCTCCCTCACGTACCTTCTGGGGAGGAAATGGTGGACGACAGAGGTGTCCCTGTGCAAGACGACTGGTCAATAGCCCCTGATGACGACAAGGTGAGATTCTCACTGTCTGGGGTGACACCACATTCCTGGGGGAAACGGAGGAAGCACCGATCAGACACATGGGAGGAAGGGTGAAAGGTCAGGGGGCGTGGGGAAAGTGGGAGGCACTGGGAGGGACCGAGGAACCCGTCCGTAACAGGCAGAGGCGGCCGGTTTCCCATTTGTCCTCGCCCCTCCCCAGCCCTGGCCTGGCCCGCTGTCTCCCAGGGGAGGTGCCAACGTCAGTCAGCACATCCTGCCCAGCATCTGCTGGGGCCACACAAAGACAGCAGCTCAGGTGACACAGGTCACCCCAGTTTCCCTGGGATTATGAACAGCTTTCCTTTGGAAGGGAAAGAACACAAAGGTGGCGGAGGCCCCACGGCCCGCTGGGCACCTCCACGGGGAGGCCGGGTTCGGTCCAACACAAGTGCCATCTTCCCCGACACCCTCCCCGTGAGTCACCTGGCAGGCGACCTCCCCCACCCCAGGCACGTGCAAAGTCCCTTGGGTTCTCTTCTCCGGGCACCCTTTCTTTATCTTTGTTCCAGTGTCCCCTTCCCGCCGGGCATCCTGTCTCCTGCCTCCTCCGTTCTGGAGGTGAAGCTCTCGTGGTACCCCGGGCCTGCCCGGGGCCCCCCCTTCCTGCTCGGTGACTTCTGCATGTGCTCCCCCCCCCCCCCCCCCATACACCTAGAAGGTTCCTCTCGCCTTTCTCTCCAGGTCTAAAGAATTTCAAGTTTCAGCTCCAATGCAACCCCTCCCTCACACTTTTTCTGGTCTCTTCCACACCTCTGCCACAGTGCTGTATTGTCCCTGTTGGGGGTGCACTTGTTTTCTATAGTTAAATTCATTCATCCATTCAACAAACACCTAACCGAGCGACAGCTATGTGCCAGGCACAGTGCTGTTACCCGTGTACATGACGTCCTGTCCCCAACTAGACCTCGAGCCCGTAAGGACAGGGACCACTGTGTGCATGCGCCACGGTACCTAGCTCACTGCTTTGCTGAGAGTGGGTATAATGAACCCCTTAAATAAAGTCTGTGAGGAGTGTGTGAGGAGGAAACCCATCTCCTCCCACTGCACCCCGCGGGCCTGGGGGCTTTTCCACCTGCTGCCTCTATGCCTAGAACCCTCTTTCCTCAGACGTCGGCACGGCTCGCTCCCACACCTCCTTTTAAAGAGAGCAAGCCCCAGCTCTGGCCTTGACACTCCCTTTCTCCCTTACCTGCCACACCACCCACAGCGCCATCTTTACCTACTGTCCTTTGTGTCCCCCGCCGCCCCACTACCAAGAACAGCAGTGCCCGAGGGCAGGGAGCTGCCATCTCCTCCCTGCCGTGTCCTGGGCACAGGGAACTGTGCCGGCAAACAACACAGGCTCCACACACACGGAGGGAAAGCTCTGCTGCTCTCTCAGAGCGTGACCCGCCGCTGTCTGATGGGCGGATGACAGCCGATGGACCCGAAGAGGCAGGCAGGGCGGAGGCAAGTACCTGGTGTCCAACAGCCAAGGAAGGGGGCCCACGCGGGTTACCTGTCCGAGCTGCTGGGCTGACGGCCTCTGGGACAGGTGCGTCTCCGATTCGCTGCAAGAGTGCTCGTCGTCCTCTTCGGGGAGCACGGAGGAATTCTGGGAGAGGGACCTGTGAAAGTCCGGGGCAAGCAGCTAGACCGACACCCACTGGAGAACGGAAAGCACTGACCCGACTCAGAGGGCCACGAGGGCAAGTGAAGGGGACCCCAACACTTAAGAAGGGACAGGGAGTGGGGAAAGGGGTGCCGGGAAGGGACCGAGACCGCTTCTGGGCATCAGAAAATCGGAGTCTTCTCTTTAGCTCCTTCAATAACTCGTGCCTGAACTTGGGAAAAACCACTGACATTTTTGGGGTCTCTATATTTCGCCTATAAAACACCCTCCCCTTTACTCTGCCACAGAAAGCGTATCATGACGGGTGCCTAATTGCATCTAAATGCTCGAGAGGTAACAGATCACAAGGTTCCTTCCGTCTTCAGACTAAGCGATGCTCCCCAGGGGTGGCTGTCTTCCTTGGACCCCAACCCCATGCCCCCGAACAGACTGCATGATAGATTTGTCTGTCTGGATCCTCCTAGGTACCACGTGCCGTCTTCGTCTCCTCTCTCCTAAGGGGTGAATAACTCCCCCCAAGTGTTAGCCCCAGGTCTTCAGTGAAACGAGGAGCTCCAGGAGCAGCCCACAGGGTCTATGCTGCCCTCAGCACGGAGGAGGTGCGGGGGGACAGGCAGCACCCCACACAGCGCCCAGGCCCACACGGCTGAGTGCCGCCTACTCACTTGGACAGACTCCTCTGGAGCTTGAGTCCTTGGCCGCTGCAGTCAGACAGGCGGTCCAGCGGGGAGAGCGCCCTGACGGGGGGCAGATGGCCGTTGCTGCTGTACGCCGGCAGCATTCCTGAGAGGTGGCCATCTCCAAGCACGTGGAGTGGAGGGACGGCTGGGGACGGGGTGAGGGGCCCATTGAGGGCCTCCAGAAGAGACACCACTTCATAACCTGGCGGAATGTTCTCTGAGGACTAGGGGGATCAGAGACAGGTTGAACAATTAACGAAACGCTCTTCATTTCACGGCACGATCGTGTTTCTTACTCTGCACTGGAAAACTGTTTCCTTCTACCTCTGGTCTCGGAGGTGGCGGGGTGTCTGTCAAAAAACGCTTCTGGACTAGAGGCCAAAGAAAGGTAGATGTCCAAGAACCCCGTATTCCTAGATTGTGCTCACAGATGCACTTTTTAATGTTCATTTTTCTGATTATAATAGAAGATTACAACAGGAAATTTGGGAAATACATAAAAGTAGAAAGGAAGGGGGGAAAAGTCAGTAATCAAATCATCCAAAGTAATAACTTTTATGAG